>CM057340.1:226243886-226316386 GCA_030015575.1 Agapanthus africanus
TCATCTTTTTCCTTTAGGCATCACTTTTGAAATATCAGCACAATACCAATAGAATCAACCAGAATCCGTGTCCAGCAACGACACCTCAAAACTGTCTCAAATCTCATATATCCATATCGTAGTATCTCTGGCCTCAGCCGTCCGGCTGACCCATCTCAAATATCAATATCTCATCATCTCGCGGCCATGGTCGGTATCCTCTGGATATCCGCCGTGCCAAAACAGTCACCGGTAGGTAATCCATCCTCTGCCAGGCTCAACGTCAACAACACGATCATCTTGCCCCGGGGTACCTTACCGGGCCCACCATATACCGGTGACGGTTCCTCCACTTCTCGACACGGATCTCGAAAACCACAGCAAACTCATGGTGGACGACACTTTACATCACTAGAAAACCGCAACTTTTTATATTTTAAAAGATCATAAGTTGTAAATTTTGCGGCTTTCCCCGAAATCCAGAAATATCATAAATCTCAATAAATCATCATAAGTGCATATGTCAATGATAATGAATGCATATGGTATCAATAACCAAGTTGCAATGTATGATTAATCAACCAGGCAAGAACAATTGATGTAATGGTATACATGCACATGAATAGCAATTCTACAATGTTATTTTAAGGATTTATTGCAATAGTACATGTTTAAGTATCAAATATGGTGACAACATTCTAGTTTATAAGTTATCTAGTGTCGTGGCATGGCAATTACCAGGGCGTGTGTGTTCGCATGAATAGTGCTCGTGTTGCATATAAAAACCCTGGCAATGGTGCAGGTGTCCTATAGAATGGGTTCGCATATGTCTGACAATATAAAGCATGGATGTAGCATGATGTTACGCAAGCATTTACTCCTAATTACTTATATCACAAGAAATCTTTAAACCACTTAAACTATCGGGCAACTTGCGCCATCCGAACGATAGTCCCCCGTAGATGTTACATCTACTCACCGAAATCCCTAGCTAGCTACGTCCAATCGCCGCTTTCCCTTTTCGTGCCGCGTCCGACGTCCCCGCGAACGAACCTGGAATTTACATCAATACAAAACATAAGGTTACATATCATGAAACGACGCAAATCTCGAACGGGAATATCTACGTTCACAAGCTAGGCACAACATGCACAAGGTGCACGGAACACACAAGAAAACCGTAAAAACTAACTAGAATCGTCGATTTGGTCGCCCGGCAAAGCTAAAATCCGATCACTCAAAAATCCGCATTCACACATCCTAAATGTCATAGGATATACCAAAAATATCATCAAGATATCGCAAATACATCACCACAATAATTTAATAAAACTAGCAAGCATAAACATTCCAAAAATCGGTGCAAACATCGCCGATTTGCGACAAAAAGGACTACAATCTAGCATAACATCCAACCGCATAACTAGTTAACCACAATCACTTTGATTAAAACAAATTACAAAGCTTCAAATCCTATGTTTCCATAAACAACCCTTTCTTGATTTTTCAAACTTAGCAAAATCCAACCCAAATCATACATGATACACTAAATTAACTCTAATTTAAAGTCCAAAAGGCAAGTTAACCACTTAGATTAGGCTAACAAAATAACTAGATAACAAAATAGATTTAATTAACCTACCAATGATTTCTAAAACCTTAGTTTAAATTCAAACCATGAACTAAAAAAACTAGATTAGAACTTATCTATAACTTTAACACTAAAACAATTTTCAAGTTCTAATTAGCACACTTTAACTACAAATTAGCCAAGAATTGAAATTATACCTCACAAGCCCAACCCTATGTTGCTATAGCCTCCTAAGATACCATCTTTCTCCAAGATTTAAACCATTTTGGGCTTGAGAAGAGATAGAATAAGGTTTTGTGTTGAAATTGTGAAGGAAATTGTTGATTTTTGGAGCAAATTTTGGATTAACTTTGATGAAGAAAAGAGATGAGGCAAAGAGGGGGAGGGGGCTGCTGCAACAGCAGAAATTCGGTGGGGAGAGAGGGGGATGGGGGATGTGAGGGGTTATTGTGAAAAGTCAAGTTAAAGCCCCCCCAAAAATACCATAATACCCCCACCCAATAACTATATTTAAATCCTACTCAAAACAATTCATTCACAAGACTTAAAGTCAAAAAGAGGGGGATGGGGCTGCTGCAGCAGTGGTGGGGCCAGCCTAGGGGGGGTGAGGGTGAGTTGGAGTGGATACAAAAAGGTTCTATGCAAAAAGACCCCCCACAAGTTCATATTTGCAAGTTTTAGTTCAAAATAAACGTATTTTTGTTTTCCATAATAAAAAAATAATTAGAACTTGAAATAAAATACTAAAAATTTATATTACAACTAGATTTTAATTAACATGATTTTAAAGCTTAAATTTAGCCCATTTAAATTTGTATTTATTGCTAATTTAATGTATTTTCTTACCGGCTTAAAATAATATTCAAAATTTGAAAAATTAGGGGAAAATTTTAAATGACCAAAAATTTAAAAGTAACTCATTAGCTACTAAAAACAAGCAATTATCCATCCAAATTAGGTATAATTAGGCCTAAACTGCAAAATAACAAAAAAGACGATTTACGGAAAAATACCAAATTTTCACTGATTTTCGGGAAAACACCGAAACGACTTTTCAAGGCGTTACAATCTTCCCCCCTTAAAGAAATTCGGTCCCTGAATTTAAAAATCTAGCTACGCGTACCTTCAAAGAGATGGGGATATTTCTTCCTCATCTCGTCCTCAGTCTCCCAGGTGACCTCCTCGCTGCTCGGGCCACGCCAAAGGACCTTGACGGTCGGTATAACTTTCGATCTTAATTTCTTCACCTGCCGATCCAGGATGACCACCGGCTGCACTGCAAAAAAAAGGTCGCGCTCTAGCTGGACTGTCGGGTGCTGAATCGCTTGCGAAGGGTCGTGAAGGTACTTGCAGAACATCGAAACATGGAAGACGGGGTGAACATCAGGAAAGCTGGGTGGAAGAGCCAAACGATACGCAACTGTGCCGACACGCTCGAGAATCTCGAAGGGACCCATAAATCTGGGACTAAGCTTTCCTTTTTGCCCAAATCGCATCATGCCCTTCATCGGAGAGACCCTCAGAAAAACATGATCGCCAACTTCAAACTCTAGCCTGCGACGACGCCTGTCTGCATACGATTTCTGCCTGCTCTGAGCCGTTCTCATCCGGTCTCAAATCAACTGTATCTTCGCGGTCATCTCCTCAACAAGCTGCGGCCCCAATATACTGCTCTCGCTGAGCTCTGTCCAACAGACGGGCGATCTACATCACCTCCCATACAATGCCTCGAAATGTGCCATCTGAATAGTATCCTGGAAGCTGTTGTTGTAGGAGAACTCCACTAAGGGTAAATGATGATCCCAACTACCTCCGAAGTCTAAAACGCACCCTCGGAGCATGTCCTGAAGAGTCTGAATGGTCCGCTCTGACTGGCCGTCGGTCTGCGGATGAAATGCTGTGCTGAAACTCAAACGGGTGCCCAATGCCTCCTGAAGTCGCTGCCATAGTCGGCTGGTAAACTGGGTGCCTCGGTCGGACACGATACACGTTGGGTCTCTATGCAGTCGTACGATCTCGTCGATGTAAATCTGGGCATACTGAGCAAAACCGAAAGTCATCTTCATTGGCAGGAAGTGAGCCTCTTTCGTCAATCGATCCACGATCACCCAAATGGAGTCGTACCCTCGACTGGTCCTGGGTAGACCCACCACAAAGTCCATCGAAATCTGCTCCTATTTCCACTCCGGAATGGGCAAAGGCTGCAACTCACCTGCTGGCCTCTAGTGCTCGGCCTTGACTTGCTGACAAGTCAGGCATCTCGATACGAAGTCTGTGACGTCCCTCTTCATCCCGTCCCACCAGTAAACATCTCGCAAATCGTGGTACATCTTGGTGGAGCCCGGATGAACGCTGTATGTGGATCTATGCGTCTCCTCAAGGATCTCACGCCGCAGTCCCTCAAAATCTGGTACGCACAGTCGAGTCCCCAAATTGCAGTACTCCCTGATCATCGATCACGAACTCGGAATCTCTGCCCTGCCTAATCTACTCCATGATCTCTGAAAGACGGTCATTGCTGGGCTGTGCCTCTCGAATACGGTCAAGTAACTGCGGACGTGCATGAACATGCGCAAGCTGTCCTCCTGTCGGAGTGAACTCGAACTCAACCTGGCCGTCGCATAAAGTCTGCCAATCTGCCGACGACTGCCTCCGTACTGCGCGCAAACAAGATAGACTACCCCCGGGCCTCCTGCTCAAAGCATCCGCCACTACATTAGCCTTGCCCGGGTGATACAAAATCTCGCAATCATAGTTCTTTACTAGTTCCATCCAACGGCGCTGTCTGAGATTCAGGTCTCGCGGCTGAAATATATACTTTAAGCTCTTGTGATCAGTGAATATCTGACACGACTCGCCGTATAGGTAATATCGCCAGATCTTAAGTGCAAAGACCACTGCAGCCATCTCCAAATCGTGAGTGGGGTAGTTCTGTTCATGTTTCTTCAACTGTCGTGAAGCATATGCGATCACCCTGTCATGCTGCATCAATACGCACCCTAGCCCCACTCGTGAAGCGTCACAAAAAACCATGAATCCGCCTGATCCTGAAGGCAAGGATAATACCGGTGCCGTAGTCAAACAAGTCCGTAGCTGCTGAAAACTGTGCTCGCACTCCTCCATCCAAACGAAAAGAACTCCCTTTCGGGTCAATCCGGTCAAAGGTGCAGCAATACGGAAGAAATCCTGAACGAATCTCCTGTAGTAGCCAGCCAGGCCTAAGAAACTGCGGATCTCCATAACTGATATCGGTCTGGGCCACTGCTGAACAGCCTCAATCTTCTTTGGGTCCACACATATGCCATCTCTCGTTATCACGTGAACCAAGAATCTGACGCTGTCCAACCAGAATGCACACTTGGAAAATTTTGCGAAAAGCTGGTGCTCCCTCAAAGTCTGCAACGTAATCCGCAAGTGCTGCTCATGCTCCTCTCTGCTCCGGGCATACACCAAAATTGTTAGTGTATATGCCCTAGAGGCCATTACTGTATCATACTAGTTTGTATATTACTTAATGGAAGCTTAGGATATTCACAGTTGTATATACAATCTTGCTCGAAATGGTAGTATGCTACTGGTTTGTCTCTGCTTTAATATGTGCATGTGTTTCTTTTAGCATATTGCTGATATACATATTAGTAGAGCCCTTAGGATCTTTGCTTGATTACCAGCGTTGTGATGGCGCTCACACTCGTGGGAGCTGGGTGATCTATAAGCACATCCATATACAGGTCCCTAGTCGTTGGACTATCGAGACAGGGCATCGATACTCCGGAGTAGACTAGCGTATGCGCTTCTCATCCCAGTGTGGGAGACGGTCTGTCCCACAGCTGTCAGTACGTCGTACTTGAGATAGTATGCGGGTGCTCGTTAGGTTACGAGTACACTGGACAGGACTCGTCGGGAACTGTTGGTTGGTATTATACCTATCATCAGTTATCAGTTCCCAGGTGACATGAGTACAGCTTAGTCCGCTGACTTGACACTGTCACTTCGCCTCAAGTGTGTTCCCACTGCACTTTGATTGCTACCCTACCACGGCTCAAAGGAGTCGTGCAAACAGGTAATTTTTGGGTGCAGTCCCGAAGCACTTGGAGGCAGTGACGGTTAGACAGGATTCGTCTCTCCCGGTATTGGGGGTTGACATCGCGCTGTGTCCAGGAGAGCCATTACACGAGTAGTCCCTGGCCAGGGCAAGCGAGATATACTGGTAGGTTTCCAGTGTTATCTCAGGGTGTTCTGGGCTACACTCCGACACGACTTGTACCGCTATTAGGGGACTGATGTTCACCGACCCTAGGCCCGCCATGCGATGTATCAGACGAAAAAACCGGACTATACGGAGATTGTCATATACAGGCTCAGTAGGAGTTCAGATGGGGTTCACCTCGTCAGTCTTCTTGTCGACATCTACCTGGGGACCGTTACATACAGCTAGTGCCGCTTGCGGTCTGTGGTTAAACCCACTGCCAGCGTAGTGTCGAGTCTTTAGAGTCCCACGCAGAGAGCTATTCGCCTTTAGGCAAAATGAGTAGAGGTCGCATGGTTTTGCGACAGGGTTCGTTCACATCCGCGCACTTGTGCACGTTTGCTGCCCGGACAGCTTATACTAGCGGGCTTTGGTTTAAGCTGGATCCTAGTATATGATTTGGGATTGGTTTTTCTCATTGTATTCGTGTTCCTCGGATCACGAATACGGGTGCGTATGCACAGTTGCTTGAGACAGAGGGAGAGGACTTTGATTAGGGTTAATGACTATTGTCATTTTATTAACCCTAATGCTTATGTGTGTATTATTGTTAATTGATATTAGTTTAATAATTGTGCATGGTTATGGTTGTTGACCATTTGACCTTCTTGACTTGTTGACCTTGGTTGACACTTTGACCATCATCATTTCATTTGGAAGATGCTCTTTGATCCTTGCAATTTGCTTTAAAAATGAAATGATAATGGTCATGTCTTGATTTAGCCATGACAATTATCTCACTAATTATCTAATTACAATAATTCACATATATGAGAGAATGCTTCATATTATTCTCTCATTCTATTATTCACATTCTCTCTCTTGTTCTTCCTCTCCCTCAAGCTCTCCCCTCTCATGTGTTGAGAAACACTTGAGCTTGAGAAAAACCATCTCTTGATAATCTCTATTCTCATCTAAGGTTCAAGGATTAGCACTTCTTGCACCCTAGTTACTTCTAGCTTGGAGTTAAAGCCAAAGGTCGAGGCTTTCGGGTGGATCTTTCTTCGACGTGAGAAGACGACTAAGGTGACCTCCTTCCACCACTCCAAGTAGCAAGGAGAGAAGGACATAAAGCCCAAGGTATAACCTTTCTAGCACTTAGCTAGTTTCTAGTTAGCTTTAGCTTGTTTTTGTTTAGCAAAGATCCTTCATAGTTAAGTCTATGTTGCCTAAGCTCATAAAAACTTGATTTTTATTCCGTTTTCCGCCTCCCCGCAAGTACCGGGGTGGGCAACGTGGACTTACAGTGGTATCAGAGCCTAACTAAACATAAACTAGCTAGGTAGTAGAGTGTATCGAAGTTTGAATCGGAAAAATCGAAAAACCGAGTTTTCAAAACCCTAAGTTTCTGTTAAATTTTTTTCTGTTCAAAACAAAATAAATTGTACTCCAAAAATCATCTCAGGGTTTTGTGAAGAAAGCCACCAAAAAAGATCCAAAGATTCGACCAAAGAGCCGCGGTTCCACGGCAATAGCAAGCTATTGCCGCGCAACCGCGGCCATATTGGCTCTTCTCTGGGTCGAGTTTGATGCAGTGTATTTCTGGCTTGGTTTTAGGATTTTTAAGATGGTTTATATGTGCCCAGATTTTCCAGAATAGAAATTTGTTTTTAGGGGCCTATAAATCCGTATTTTTTTTCCGAACTTCAATACACATTGACTAAAAGGTTATATCTGTGATGTTTATATGTATTGAACGTTGGCTAATCGCTATATGTCGATTAGTCGGGGTTATACATATCTGTGATCTGTGATTGATGATGGTATGTGTATATGAATGGGTTGGATTGTCGCGGTTGAGTAGCCGGGGTGGATGTGAGATGAGTGTTGGTTTTTCTTTCATTCATTGTAATATGTAAATTGATGTAATATTATTATTTGTTTGGCCGCACAACCGGGTCGGGGTTGTAGCCGTCATTGTATAATTCTTTTTACTGTTTTTGCTCCTAGGATAGACCCATGGAGGGGGTGCACAAACTACCGGGTATCTCGAAGTGCCGAGTGGCCTACTCAGGGTGGTGAGGGAGGTTGCTTCGCTTCGGGTACTTGGCGGGTAGTTTGCCGCACCGTAGGGGTCTTGGGTGGGGTATTGGCTATTCACCGCGACCGTGTAATCCGCTTTTCGTTGCAGGCTCGAACGGATTGCGGATTCCTAGTATATCCAATGTATTCATCTATGATCTGAAATGTCTATCATTGCTATATATATTTATATATGATAACTATTTAGGCGTTGCTTATGTTTTACAGCCGCGCTAGCCCAGCCCCCGCTCTGTCGTTAGTTAAGTAACCTAACGGGTGATGACGGGGCCCCGTGGCGAATGCGAATGGCATAAGCGTACGTCATATTTTGGTTGTTTTCTGCAATGGTAGGATTAAATGATGGGACGCATTAAAAGAACTAATGCAAGAAAATAAACCAAGCAAAAGTCGATTGGAACACTTTGAAAACCACTCGGTTCTTTTCAAAACTAAACTTTTAAACGCGGAGCTTGAACCACTCCTTTTAAAAGCTATCTCGTTCCATCGATTATATCAAGTTCACTACGTTCACGGTTTCGCCAAAACCATTCGTAGCCCTCCGTCATTCCACATTAATGGTCAAAAAGTATTCAAGCTATGTATTTTGGCCAAAGTCAAGGCATAGTGATTGGTAGCTATTGGGTATTCATGTGCAGCATAGATAGATGCGTTGGTTTGGGACAGTCGTGCTGCCATTTTGGCCAAAGTCAAGGGTAGGTACGGGTGGGTCCAAATTAACCAGGAGAATGACGGGTAGAACTTGACATGTGACTTATGATATTTTGGCCAAAGTCAAGGTCATAAGAGCATGGGGCAGAAATCCACATCGGGAGTTTCATAAGTACTGAAACTTGCTAGCGCTGCATACCATTTGGATTGTGATAATTCTGGTAGGATTCCTTCGGTTTTATCACGCGATGATATTTGGATCCCGATCCTACTGTGAGTATATGCTACTCCTCGGGAAAACTCTCACTTAACGATCAATGCTATAAACTTAGTAGGTGTCTAGAAAGGTGTTAGCGGGGCTACGCCCACAGGGAAAAGAGGTTACTTAATTAAGGAACTTCGCGAAAGCGTTGGAAAACCTCCCTCGAAGTACCGACACTGGCCTGGCTGAACGGTTAAGCAAGTATTGTACGGTGAGATTGATCCTGACTAATCCTTTCTTTACGGTTTGAGAAGGGATTCGAGAGACAGTGGGAGCCATCCAGTTTAGACAAACTAAAAACCACTCTAAACTTGCAAGAGCATCATGCTAAAGTGTTTCTTTTCTCTCTCCTAATTGCAGCGACCATTCAACATGACCGGACTTAAGTTATTACTAGATAAAAACATATTGACAGGGCCAAACTACAAAGATTGGCTCAGGAATGTCAAGATGGCAATCACTTACGACAAGTTCGGGTATGTCCTTACCACCAAAGCTCCCCCTGTCCCAGGTCCCAAAACCAGTGTCGTAGATAGGGAAATCTACAAGACCTAGGAAATAGATTGCGCGAAGGCCAGATGCCTCGTACTAGCCTCGATGGACAACGAACATCAGAGGAGGCACGAGAATATGGACCTAGAGTCCATATTTCTTCATACAAAAGAACTGTATGGAGAGCAGTCTCGTATCGCCAGATACGAAGTGTCGAAGAAGTTGTTTTCGGCAAGGTTGGCCGTCGGATCATCGGTAGCGAAACACGTGCTTAAGATGATTGGCTACATAGAGGAGCTCGCGGACCTTGGGACCACGTTGGAGAATGAACTCTATACTGATTTGATTCTCCAGTCCCTTCCTTCCACTTACGCCCAGTTTATTCTTAACTTCAACATGCAAGGAAGGGAGGTTGAACTTTCCTAACTTCTGAACATGTTGAGGAGTGCTGAGGGCACCCTACAGAAGGGTAGGGAGACATCCACTTTGTTTGTAGGAGGATCTTCCACTTCTAGATCCAGGGCGAAAGCCAAGGGTAAGAAGAAGAAAGCCCCCGCCAAACCAAGAGGCGGTGTCGGTAAAGTGGATACGAAGGGAAAGGGAAAAGCAACAAAGATAGCGGGAAAGCTGGTGGGGAAGGAAGAATGCTTCTATTGTCATAAAAGTGGTCACTGGAAACAGGATTGCAAGGCTTGGAAGGCCAGAACACAGGATTTGAAGCGAATTGCGGCTTCAGCTTCAGGTGTGTATGTTTTTGAAAACTGTCTATCAATAAACTCTACATCCTGGGTATTGGATACCGGATCAGGATCTCATATCTGTAATTCTTTGCAGACGTTGAGAAAGCGTAGAGTTTTGAAGGCAGGTGACATGACCCTCAGAGTTGCAAACGGTGCTAGCATGGATACTGAGGCCGTGGGGGACTATCACCTGGGATTGTCGGATGGACACTTTTTAGTTTTACGTAGTTGTTATTATGTACCAAATGCAACCTGTAATATCATTTCTGTATCTTTATTATCTAAAGAAGGTTATGAATTTGCATTTGTAAGTAATGTAGTGAACATTGACCATAATCAAGTTTTGATTGGGTCAGGTACATTGAACAACGGTATATACGTATTAAACCAGCCACAGATTTTTAATGTCTAGAATACACACAAAAGAAAGTCTCCAGAAATCAATAAAACTTTCTTATGGCATTGTAGACTGGGTCACATCAATGAGAGAAGGTTGACTAAGTTACATACAGAAGGATATTTGGATCCGTTCGGATATCAATCGTATGCAACTTGTCAATCCTGTCTCAAGGGAAAGATGACAAAGACTCCGTTCACTGGACACGGAGTAAGAGCGAGCGAGCTCTTAGGACTCGTACACAGCGACGTGTGCGGTCTAATGTCTACACATGCACGAAGCGGTTATTCTTACTTCATTACTTTTACGGATGACTTTTCAAGGTACGGTTATGTCTTCTTAATGAAACATAAATCCGAGGCTTTTGAAAAATTCCAGGAATTTAAGAATGAAGTAGAAAAACAAACAGGCAAAAGTATCAAGGCACTGAGATCTGATCGAGGTGGTGAATACTTGAGTGCCGAGTTCCTGGGTTACTTAAAAAAGAATGGAATTCTCTCTCAGCTTACTCCTCCATACACTCCGCAACATAACGGTGTATCGGAGAGACGGAACCGAACCCTATTGGATATGGTACGGTCCATGATGAGTAATGCTGAGTTGCCGCGATCGTTCTGGGGATATGCGCTAGAATCAGCTGCATACCTTTTGAACTGAGTTCCAACTAAGACTGTGCCTACTACACCATATCAGATGTGGTGTGGGAAGAGATCCTATCTTAATCACATTAAGACATGGGGATGTCCTGCTTTTGTAAAAAAGCAGCATGCGGACAAGCTCGAGGCATGCTCAGTACAGTGCAAGTTTGTGGGATGTCCAAAGAACTCTAAGGGATATTTCTTCTATTGCGAAGAAGAACAAAAGGTGTTTGTTTCTCGCCATGCCCACTTTCTAGAACACCAGTTCATAGAAAAAGAATTAAGTGGGAGCGCAATAGAACTGGAAGAAATTCCAGAACCACGAGCTATTACTGAAAGCTTAGTAGAACCAGAGGGTTCGAAGGATCAGGACATTCCCACGCCACTCCGTAGGAGTAATAGACAGTCTGATCCGCCCGAGAGATACTACGGTTTTCTCATTGACGGGGATAGAGAGGATTGCAACATAGACTTTGATGAGCCTACTAGCTTCCAGCAAGCCATTCAGAGCGTCGACTCGGTAAAATGGCTGGATGCAATGCGGACCGAAATGGAGTCCATGTACACCAACAAAGTATGGACGTTGGACATTGCTCCAGATGGGGTAAAACCCATAGGATGCAAGTGGATCTTCAAAAGGAAGATTGGTGTAGATGGACAGGTTGAGACCTATAAAGCTAGACTGGTTGGAAAGGGTTTTCGTCAGCGACCTGGTTTGGACTATGACGAAACCTTTTCTCCAGTAGCTATGCTGAAATCCATTCGGATCCTTCTTGCCATTGCTGCCTTCCACGATTATGAGATTTGGCAGATGGACGTAAAGACAACTTTTCTAAATGGACATTTAGAGGAGTGTGTCTATATGGACCAGCCAGAGGGTTTCATTCAGAGTAGGAGCAGCGGAAAGGTGTGCAAGTTGCTTAAGTCCATTTATGGACTAAAGCAGGCATCGCGGAGTTGGAACATCTGTTTTGATGAGACGGTCAATGAATTTGGCTTTATCAAAAATCCAGATGAGCCATGCATCTATTGTAGATCGGTAGCGAGAACTGTAGTATTCCTCGTTTTATACATGGATGACATTCTCTTGAAAGGAAATGACATTCCTATGCTACAATCTGTCAAGGGGTTCTTGTCACACAGGTTCTCCATGAAAGACCTGGGTGATGCCTCATACATTCTGGGAATCCGGATCTACCATGACAGATCCAAGAGGATATTAGGACTTTCGCAGTCCAGGTACATCGACACCATACTGAAGAGATTCAGTATGGAAGATTCCAAGCGCGGTAATCTACCGGCTTGTCACGTGATCACCCTCTCCAAAGAGATGTCTCCCAAGACTAATTTGGAGAGGGATCGCATGTCTATTATACCCTATGCTTCTGCGGTAGGCTCTATAATATATGCGATGTTGTGTACCAGACCGGAAGTGGCTTATGCACTGAGTGTGGTAAGCAGGTATCAGTCAAACCCTAGGGAGAAACATTGGATAGCAGTAAAGAACATTCTTAAGTGCCTGAGAAGGACTAAGGAGATGTTCTTGTTGTAGGGTTCCTAGGCACCCTAATGAGGTCTCACAAGGCATCGAACATGCCATTTTCAAAAATTCTAGGTGCCGAGAGACCCGACTACGGATCGTTTGCTAGAAAACTAGGCGAAAAAGCTAACTAGTTAACACTTAACTAAGGGATACGGAAATACAACCTTTGTAGATCCGGTCCTCCACCTCCACGGCTCCGCAAAGAAGTCCTCTCCGCTGTCCAAAACAAATCCGGGCTCTAGCGTCGACTTCATCGGAGAATAAGCGAGCTAGGTCGTCGATGTCCATGCCGAAGATGATCTACGTCGAGGCATCGCTAAATCAAGCTCCGACTTCACCAAGTCAAGAAACTTGTGAAGAAAACACACTTTACTACTTGGCAAGAGGTAGAGGATGAAGAAATAAGAAGTGGGTAGACTTTAGATTTTGATTTCTCACTCTTTTTCATCACTTGCCATTGATGGAGGCAAGCTTTCTTCACTTGAAGAAATGAAGAAGAAAAAGGAAATTGTTATGATATATTAATTAAAAATGAAATGAATAATCCAACCTTATCATAACAAGACCATGGTTAGATGTAGAGAGTTAACTAAGGTTTAAGTGAGTGGTTAGGGTTAAGCATGAGACAAAATGGTCAAAAAGTCAAAGTCTTCATGAAGGTTCATGAATGAACAAAAGAAAGCAACCATTTTCCTCATTTTGCCTTTTCTTTTTCCAAAAAGATAAATGAATAAAATGAAATCAAAAACCCTAATCACCCACTTAACTATAGTTTAATTCTTAACACTTAACCATAAGGCATGTATCATCAAACATGATACAAGCAAGTGCACAAAACTATATCGAATATACAATGTGCACACCCGAGCGAGAAAATCCATTTAAAGTGAACCGATACTAGTTAATGCAAAGTAATATATCAAATATATAATTATACATTAAATCATTAAATCAACACTTGATTCAATGATCCGGTCATGTCGCACATAACCGACTGGTATCATTAGTAACAACTTATCGAATCAACACTTGATCCGATAACCCGGCTATATCGCATATAACCGATCAATGTCACATCGCGAGAATCGAATGCAGTATCACATACTGGTATTATTCTCGGTCCCGCACATATCTCATATGCGCTCCTATTTCGTTTCTCTTGAGCCAGGAAACCTCTGTGTAGGACTCTAAAGACTCGTCAATACGCCGGCAGCAGATGATGATCATATCAAACATCCACAAGCCGCAAGCGGTCTGCTAAACGTAACGGCCACCCGGGTATTGAGCGATCTAAAGATCGACGAGCAAGCCCGCTCACACTCCAGTGAATCCAACCAGTAACACTACCGTACAGTCCGGTCTGATCGTCTGATCTGTCGCATATCTCGCCTAGGGGTGGTAAACGTCAGACCCCAATAGCTCGATAAGTCGTGTCGATATGAGGTCTATAACACTTCGAGAAACTACTGGTAACACTTACCAGTAAATCTCAGCAACCCTGGCCAGGGATTTCCTGTTATAGCCAATCGAACACAGCGCAACATCAACCCCCTATACCGGGAGAGACGAATCCCCTCCTATCGCTCATTGCCTCCATGTGACTCGGGACTGTACCCAAAAACCACAGTTTTGCACGCCCTCTTGGACATGGTAAGATGGAAATCAAAGCACAGTGGGAACCACACAAGACTCTATGACGATCTCGGGTCAACAGACTACTCTGTACCAGTGTCACCAGAGAACTGCCATCTGACGTGAGGTATAATACCATCTGGGAGTTCTCGGCGAGTCCGTCCAGTGTACCCAGTCTCTACTGAGCACCCGTATATCATCTCTGATGTCAAACACCAATGGATATGGGATCATCCATCGCCCATCTGTATGGGTCGAGAAGGTATACGCTAGTCTACTCTGGTATATCGATGCCCCGTCTCGATATACCCACGACTAGGGACTGTGAAGGATGTACTTATGGACTACCATGTCCCCACTAGTATGATCCGCATCATAGTCCAGGTAGTCAAGTACAGATCCTAAGGGCTTTACCAACATGTAACAGAGAGACAATCAGCATACACGTTAAGGTAAAGGGTAACCAGATAGCATACTATCATGTCGAGCAAGAAAGTCCTCCCTATATATGTCCCAGCATCCACTACAATATACATCCTATGTACAGTAATGGCCTCTAGGGCATACATATAACTAACAATCTCCCACTTGCACTAGGGCCATCTGTAGCAATGGTTGCAGTATCTCATACTCAACCATCCCATAACAGTCTCTCTCTGGGAACAGGCCTTTGTGAGTGGATCCGCTGTGTTGTCCTCTGAGTCTACTCTCCTAACCTCGATCCCCTGGAGATTAACCATCTCCATGATCAGGTGATACTGCCTTAGAATATGTCTGGATCACTGATGGGACCGGCATTCCTCGGCATAAGCCACAACTCCATTGTCACACAATGGTAGGAACGTAGTTCATCTCATGAACCAATATACACCCAGACTGCCTCTTTGGTAGCATCATAAGTAGCGATCTATCCTGCCTTTATCGTCTAGTTTGTCACGGTATCTAGCTTGGAACTCTTCCAACATACCGTCCCATTACTGAGGGTAAAGACAATGCCTGCGACTGACATTCAGTCGTCTTTATCACCCTGGATCACTTCCAGTGATTCTTCCCAGGATCGATTGATACCCTCTCACTACAACTAGTGAGAATCCTAACATCCAATTAGATCTATCTCATAGATCCAAAAACCCAGGATTTAGGAGGTATCACTTAGATCCTATATGGAGAATCATTGTGATAAACGGAGATTGATCGAGCGTAGCATAGGAAACTTCTTCCCTATCAAGAGTATGTCATCCACGTACTTTACGAGGATCGTCACCATACTCCCTACTACCTTTTTGTTTATACAAGGTTCATCTACCATTTTGATGATGTCAACTTCTTTGACTAATCCATCTAAACAGATGTTCCAACTCCGCGATGCCTGCTTTATCCTATAAAGCATCTTGCACACGTTTCCGCTGCTCCCACTGTCTACGAAGCCCTCTGGCTGTGTACTTATAGACGTTCTCTTCTAAAACATCATTTAGAAAAGCAGTCAAGACACCCAACCATCAGATATCGCAGTCATGGTATGTAGCCGTGACAAGTAGGATCTGGATGTACTTAAGCATAGCTACTGGAAAAGGTTTCATCATTATCCACGCCTGGTCGATGACGAAAACCTTTAACAATTCTAGCTTTGAAAGTCTCAACTTTTCCATGTACACCAAGTAATCTACTGAAGATATACTTGCTCCTGATGGGGATTTAACCCTTCAGATATAGCAACTAATGTCCATACTTTGTTGGTGTATAAGGATTCCATCTCAGATCACTAAGCATCCAGCCATTCTTATAGAGTCTTACTCCTGATGGCCAGCTCGAAACTAGTTGGGTCATCATCTCATGATGCAATCCTCGCTCCCACTGTCATAGAGAAACCAAAGTATCTCTCTGGTGGGTGAGGAACCCTACTAGATCGACGGAGAGGCTGAGGTTCGTTGGAATCTACTGAATCCTTTGGTTTTATCAAATCATCTGCTGTAGTTTTGTATAGCTGGAACCTTTCCAGTTCTACATAACAGATCTTGCCTCGAGCTTGTCCGGATTATGCTTTTAGACATAGGCTGGACAACCCCAAATCTTAACTAGTTTAAGACATAGGCTCATCCCTTTCCATATCATATATGAAGTGGTAGGCAACTGATTCGATTTTAACCCTATTCAATAGGTATGCAGCTTCTCAAGTGCATAACACCTAATAGGAAAAAGGTAACTCAGTAGTACTCATCATAGAGCACACCATATCATATAGGGTGTGATTGCTCCGCCCCGATATACCATCGTGCTATGGTGTATACGGAGGAGTAATGCTGAGAGAGAATCTCATTCTCCTTTAGAATAGTCCAGTATTTCCGTGCTCAATTATTCTCCTCCTTGATCACATCAAAGGACATAATACTTATACCCGTATTTTGGTTCTCTACTTCTAACTTATATTCTGTGAATATCTCAAAAGGTTCGGACATGTGTTTCAACAAGAACATATGTCTGAATCTAAAGAGATCATCAGAGAACGTAATGAAGTATAAAGAACCATTCCTGGCATGTGTAGACAGGGGACCTACAAACATCAACATGTATCATCCCAAGAGTTCACTAACTCTTTCTCTGTTTCCAATAAACAGAGCTAATGTCATTATATCTTTGTGACATGACTGGCAAGTTTCACAAGATGTAGATTCAAACTGATTCAAATATGCATCTATATGTAACTTTAGCTAGTCGGGTCACATTGATCTGACCTAGTCTACAATACCTTAAGAAGGATCCGTTCATTTCTGAACTCTTCCTCTTATGCGTGTTCCATATACAAAGAACTGTAGTTTGATTTAGAACATTAATTCTTTTAGATAACGTGCCTGAGCCGATCAACATTTGATATAGGAAATGTTCAAAACATTATCCAACAATACAAAATTTTATCATTTCTTTACTAATAAAGAGACTGATATGATTTTGTATATCAGGTTCGGTATCTAATAACATTCGTTCAGAATCAATGTATTGTAATACAGGGTGATAGTGACCAACAGACTTGGCTGCAACACTTGCCCCGTTTTCTGCCTCATGAAACTTATCACCCGTTCTCAGTTTTTCTACTCTTTTGTAGCCCTATGTAACAACTTACATATCTGGGATCCTGATCCGGTATCATATACCAGGGATGCGGAGGATACTGAGAAACAGTTCTGTATAATGAACACACCCGAAGATGATGCATCAGCATGCACTCTCTTCGTTTGGGCGGCACGGGAATTCTGGTAATCCCCAATTTCCTGCTCTGTCTTATAACAATTATAAGTTGCAGCGGGACCAACGTTCCCCAGCTCAGTATAACAAGCGGGTTCGGTCAATATTCCGTATTATTATCTTGATTAAGGCGTGATATGGTCGCTACCTGGAGAGAGAGAGAAGAAAACACTCAGCGTGCGCTCTTGCAAGAATAGATTGGGTTTTATTTTATCTAATCAGGATGGCTCCCACTGCTTTTTATCAAATCTTCCTTCAAACTCTAAAAGGAAAGACTAGCCGGGATTAATTACACACTACAAGTTCGCCAATCTTTCAGCCAGGCCAGTGTCGGTACTTTGAGGGAGGTCCCCCGTGCTTTCGCACGAACCTAATTAATGTAAACCTCGTTTTCCCAGAGGCGTAACCCCGTTGACACCTTTCTAGACACCTACTTGATCGGCTAATTGTAATGTATAAAACTCTCCCAGGAGTAACTCTTACTCGCAGCGGGTATCGGGATCCAACTATCTCATAGAAGGTATGCAATCTCATTGCAAATTTCAACACTTGAAATTCCCGATAATATTTTGCCCCTAGCTCGCTATGACCTTGACGGAGGCCAAACAACCCATAGTCCGCTAGTCAAGTTCAACCCGTCATTTCCTGATTGAATTAAACCCACCCGCACGACCCTTGACGGAGGCCAAACAACGCCGTACGAATACCCTAATCCAATCGCATCATATGCTAGCAGATAAGCACTAGTTAGCTACCGTACACTACGCCTTGACGGAGGCCAAACAACCGCAGCACGAATACTAACTAGTACGTATCTGAAATGACGGAGGGCTACGACAGGTTTTTCTGAAAACCTTTTGCGTAATGAACTTGATATCGTTGTAGAATCAAATGATTTTGAAATGGAGTGTTTTTGAAGCTTTTCTAGTTTTGCTAAAGGAGTCATTCCCGGTGAAGGGATCGTCGGTCCTTTCCTCGTCGAATGAGGTGCGGGATATATCATATATATCACTGTGCAAAGCAAAAACTCTTAAAAGCAATCAAAAGACAAACCGAGTGTGTAGCATCTGCCAGTTATTGCTAAAGGAGTCACTCCCGGTGAAGGGATCTCGGTCCTTTCCTCATCGAATAAGGTGCAGGATATATCACATATACCGATATGCAAAGCAAGAACTGTAGCTACCTGTTTTATTTTGAAATTCGATTCTACAACATCTTAGGTTTCTTTTATTTCATTAATCACATTAATAAAGTCCCATCATTTATGTACCTAAACATCACAGATAAATACGACGTACACTTATGCCATCCGCATTCGCCTCGATGTCCCCTCGTGCACCGTTAGGTTAGGTAACTAACGGCAGAGCGGGGCAGGGCTAGCGCGGGTGTAAAACATAAGTAACGCCTATATAATATATCATATATACTATATACTGTATCTATCACAGAACATCACATGATCACATCACAGATATCGCAGCAGAAGAAACATATGAAATATTGGATATACTAGGACGTCCGTGTTTTCAATACGAGCCAGTATAAAACACGGATTCCACGGTCGTGATGAATAGCCAAACCCACACCCCTAGACCCCTACGAGCGGCAAGCAACCCTACCAATTCTAGAGTTAGGAGACCCGGACTCGACTCCTCGAGTTGGTCTCCCACTAGACTCCAGAACCCGGTTACTTGTGCTCCCCTCCTTGGGTCTATCCTAGTGCGGAAAAGTAAATAATATACAACGGGTGACAACTTCCGCAACCTGGAAGCGCCCCAATAAAAGAATATTACATACAAGTTTTTACATGAATGAAAATGAAAAACACTCATCTCACATAAAAAAGCCCCGGCTATTCAAACACGACGATCCAATATAACATATCCAGCAACACATAACATCACATGTCATCAACGTAAGTAAATATGTCCATCCCAATTGTCGTTGACATATAGCAACGAAACCGGCGATATCACATATTACACTTACAGTCACATAAAAGAAAGTGTAAAACTACAACAGTTGGAATCCGCAACCACCTCAGACATCGCATGCCTGACCAAATGAATTACTTAGACATCGCATGCCTAACAATTATAAACCCCGCATTTTAGTCTCAAAATCGAAAACACTTTTCAATATCAAGTCGGGCAATTCAACAAGATTCCCGACATCCTGATCGAATACTCGTCGTAAACTTCAGTAGACGGCCGCACCCCTGATACCGTCGACGAAGTGCACCAAGGCGGAACACAGCTACCGCGAGCACCCGAACGGATGCTTTCGGCGACGGGGTTCTCCTACAGTCACTTGGTCGGGGCAATGGGGTGAGGCTGTCTATTAAGTTTACCCGGCGAGTATCCGCGTACGCTACGTGATTGCGACGGACTTTTGATCACATCAAAATTCCGTGGCAACCGATCAAGTGAGACCAAAGTGCTATGCTTATAACATTCATTCAGTTATCTCATAACTTATTGTGAATTCCAATTATTGTATCCCATTCCGGATAAATAGAAAATGTCAAACTTTCCGATCGAACAATCGAACACCCAAGTTTTCCCGGTACAGATCAACACATGAAACAAGTCTAGCAACATTCAGTTCGTGCCTCAGTACCAACGGTCCAGCCGTAGAAGGGTCAAGCCAACGCCTCACATGTGGCACGCCGTACTGCCCCAAACCCGAAGGTTCAAAGGGAGGTTCAAGACGGTCACATAATCGAGTTAAGGTTTGTTGTCTTCTAGAGGGTCCATCGAGTTACTTGCACTACTTAGAACGTCTTTAGACTACGGAAAAATCCAACACTTGGAAATTTCCCGACATGGGAAAAATTGGGTATTTATATCCGGTCGAACTTTTTAACATATTCTAAAAATTATCCGGAAAGCCACACAGACAAAATTTGATACCCCGATCGAAACACCGAATCCCCAAAACAACCCCAGAAAATTCAACTCTTGAATAAAAATTAAAAATTCCCAGAAAATCCAGCATAATAAAATAGGAGTTACTGTGCAAACAGGAATTGATGATGTCACATTGTTGCCGCGGATCCGCCGCAGAAGCCAAGCTTCTGCCGCTGATCCGCCACAATATGTACTGTTCATCAGAAACTTTTTACGCCGTAATTCTTAGATTTCCCTGCTGAATTTTTTAAGCATTTTTAATGTTGAAAAAACCACGTTTTTAGAAAAAGACCAGAGAGCAATTTTTTGGGTCGGGTTTCGGTTCGATCGGGTTTCAAATTCCGTATAGACTTCGTCTAAGGCTCTAGCTAGGCTCTGATACCACTGTAGGGTTCCTAGGCACCCTAATGAGGTCTCACAAGGCATCGAACATGCCATTTTCAAAAATTCTAGGTGCCCAGAGACCCGACTACGGATCGTTTGCTAGAAAACTAGGCGAAAAAGCTAACTAGTTAACACTTAACTAAGGGATACGGAAATACAACCTTTGTAGATCCGGTCCTCCACCTCCACGGCTCCGCAACGAAGTCCTCTCCGCTGTCCAAAACAAATCCGGGCTCTAGCGTCGACTTCATCGGAGAATAAGCGAGCTAGGTCGTCGATGTCCATGCCGAAGATGATCTACGACGAGGCATCGCTAAATCAAGCTCCGACTTCACCAAGTCAAGAAACTTGTGAAGAAAACACACTCTACTACTTGGCAAGAGGTAGAGGATGAAGAAATAAGAAGTGGGTAGACTTTAGATTTGGATTTCTCACTCTTTTTCATCACTTGCCATTGATGGAGGCAAGCTTTCTTCACTTGAAGAAATGAAGAAGAAGAAGGAAATTTTTATGATATATTAATTAAAAATGAAATGAATAATCCAACCTTATCATAACAAGACCATGGTTAGATGTAGAGAGCTAACTAAGGTTTAAGTGAGTGGTTAGGGTTAAGCATGAGACAAAATGGTCAAAAAGTCAAAGTCTTCATGAAGGTTCATGAATGAACAAAAGAAAGCAACCATTTTCCTCATTTTGCCTTTTCTTTTTCCAAAAAGATAAATGAATAAAATGAAATCAAAAACCCTAATCACCCACTTAACTATAGTTTAATTCTTAACACTTAACCATAAGGCATGTATCATCAAACATGATACAAGCAAGTGCACAAAACTATATCGAATATACAATGTGCACACCCGAGCGAGAAAATCCATTTAAAGTGAACCGATACTAGTTAATGCAAAGTAATATATCAAATATATAATTATACATTAAATCATTAAATCAACACTTGATTCAATGATCCGGTCATGTCGCACATAACCGACTGGTATCATTAGTAACAACTTATCGAATCAACACTTGATCCGATAACCCGGCTATATCGCATATAACCGATCAATGTCACATCGCGAGAATCGAATACAGTATCACATACTGGTATTATTCTCGGTCCCGCACATATCTCATATGCGCTCCTATTTCGTTTCGCTTGAGCCAGGAAACCTCTGTGTAGGACTCTAAAGACTCGTCAATACGCCGGCAGTAGATGATGATCATATCAAACATCCACAAGCCGCAAGCGGTCTGCTAAACGTAACGGCCACCCGGGTATTGAGCGATCTGAAGATCGACGAGCAAGCCCGCTCACACTCCAGTGAATCCAACCAGTAACACTACCGTACAGTCCGGTCTGATCGTCTGATCTGTCGCATATCTCGCCTAGGGGTGGTAAACGTCAGACCCCAATAGCTCGATAAGTCGTGTCGATATGAGGTCTATAACACTTCGAGAAACTACTGGTAACACTTACCAGTAAATCTCAGCAACCCTGGCCAGGGATTTCCTGTTATAGCCAATCGAACACAGCGCAACATCAACCCCCTATACCGGGAGAGACGAATCCCCTCCTATCGCTCATTGCCTCCATGTGACTCGGGACTGTACCCAAAAATCACCGTTTTGCACGCCCTCTTGGACGTGGTAAGATGGAAATCAAAGCACAGTGGGAACCACACAAGACTCTATGACGATCTCGGGTCAACAGACTACTCTGTACCAGTGTCACCAGAGAACTGCCATCTGACGTGAGGTATAATACCATCTGGGAGTTCTCGGCGAGTCCGTCCAGTATACCCAGTCTCTACTGAGCACCCGTATATCATCTCTGATGTCAAACACCAATGGATATGGGATCATCCATCGCCCATCTGTATGGGTCGAGAAGGTATACGCTAGTCTACTCTGGTATATCGATGCCCCGTCTCGATATACCCACGACTAGGGACTGTGAAGGATGTACTTATGGACTACCATGTCCCCACTAGTATGATCCGCATCATAGTCCAGGTAGTCAAGTACAGATCCTAAGGGCTTTACCAACATGTAACAGAGAGACAATCAGCATACACGTTAAGGTAAAGGGTAACCAGATAGCATACTATCATGTCGAGCGAGAAAGTCCTCCCTATATATGTCCCAGCATCCACTACAATATACATCCTATGTACAGTAATGGCCTCTAGGGCATACATATAACTAACACTTGTTGTATGGCGGAAAAGACCTGTAGATTGAGGCCTTTGCTGACTCCAGCTTCCAGAGTGACAGAGATGATTCCAAGTCCATGTCGGGTTTTGTCTTTACCCTCAATGGAGGGGCGGTGTGTTGGAAGAGCTCCAAACAGGAAACCGTTGCTGACTCGACTATGGAAGCAGAATACATTGCTGCATCTGATGTCGCAAAAGAAGCTGTCTGGATGAGGAAGTTCTTAAGAGAACTTCAGGTGGTTCCGTCCATTGTTGACCCAATACCTCTGTATTGAGACAACAACGGGGCTATAGCTTTAGCGAAGGAACCCAGGTCCCATCAGAAATCCAGACACATCTTGAGGCAGTATCACCTGATCAGGGAGATCGTGGATCGCCAAGAGATCGAGGTTCGGAGGGTTGCTTCAGAAGATAACACAGCAGATCCATTCACCAAGGCCTTGACCCAGACTCAGTTCGAGCGGCTGATCGAGATGATAGGTCTTCGATACGCCAGTACATGGCCTTAGTGCAAGTGGGAGATTGTTAGTGTATATGCCCTAGAGGCCATTACTGTATCATACTAGTTTGTATATTACTTAAAGGAAGCTTGGGATATTCACAGTTGTATATACAATCTTGCTCGAAATGGTAGTACGCTACTTGGTTTGTCTCTGCTTTAATATGTGAATGTGTTTCTTTTAGCATATTGCTGATATACATATTAGTAGAGCCCTTAGGATCTTTGCTTGATTACCAGCGTTGTGATGGCGCTCACACTCGTGGGAGCTCGGTGATCTATAAGCACATCCTTATACAGGTCCCTAGTCGTTGGACTATCGAGACAGGGCATCGATACTCCGGAGTAGACTAGCGTATGCGCTTCTCATCCCAGTATGGGAGACGGTCTGTCCCACAGCCGTCAGTACGTCGTACTTGAGATAGTATGCGGGTGCTCGTTAGGTTACGAGTACACTGGACATGACTCGTCGGGAACTGTTGGTTGGTATTATACGTATCGTCAGTTATCAGTTCCCAGATGACATGAGTACAGCTTAGTCCGCTGACTTGACACTGTCACTTTGCCTCGAGTGTGTTCCCACTGCACTTTGATTACTACCCTACCACGGCTTAAAGGAGTCGTGCAAACAGGTAGTTTTTGGGTGCAGTCTCGAAGCACTTGGAGGCAGTGACGGTTAGACAGGATTCGTCTCTCCCGGTATTTGGGGTTGACATCGCGCTGTGTCCAGGAGAGCCATTACACGAGTAGTCCCTGGCCAGGGCAAGCGAGATATACTGGTAGGTTTCCAGTGTTATCTCAGGGTGTTCTGGGCTACACTCCGACACGACTTGTACCGCTATTAGAGGACTGACGTTCACCGCCCCCTAGGCCCGCCATGTGATGTATCAGACGAACAGACCGGACTGTACGGAGATTGTCACATACAGGCTCAGTAGGAGTTCAGATGGGGTTCACCTCGTCAGTCTTCTTATCGACATCTAACTGGGGACCGTTACGTACAGCTAGTGCCTCTTGCGGTCTGTGGTTAAACCCACTGCCAGCGTAGTGTCGAGTCTTTAGAGTCCCACACAGAGAGCTATTCGCCTTTAGGCAAAATGAGTAGAGGTCGCATGGTTTTGCGACAGGGTTCGTTCACATCCACGCAATTGTGCACGTTTGCTGTCCGGACAGCTTATACTAGCGGGCTTTGTTTTAAGCCCGATCCTAGTATATGATTTGGGATTGGTTTTTCTCATTGTATTCGTGTTCCTCGGATCACGAATACGGGTGCGTATGCACAGTTGCTTGAGACAGAGGGAGAGGACTTTGATTAGGGTTAATGACTATTGTCATTTTATTAACCCTAATGCTTATGTGTGTATTATTGTTAATTGATATTAGTTTAATAATTATGCATGGTTATGGTTGTTGACCATTTGACCTTCTTGACTTGTTGACCTTGGTTGACACTTTGACCATCATCATTTCATTTGGAAGATGCTCTTTGATCCTTGCAATTTGCATTAAAAATGAAATGATAATGGTCATGTCTTGATTTAGCCATGACAATTATCTCACTAATTATCTAATTACAATAATTCACATATTTGAGAGAATGCTTCATATTATTCTCTCATTCTATTATTCACATTCTCTCTCTTGTTCTTCCTCTCCCTCAAGCTCTCCCCTCTCATGTGTTGAGAAACACTTGAGCTTGGGAAAAACCCTCTCTTGATAATCTCTACTCTCATCTAGGGTTCAAGGATTAGCATTTCTTGCACCCTAGTTACTTCTAGCTTGGAGTTGAAGCCAAAGGTCGAGGCTTTCGGGTGGATCTTTCTTCGACGTGAGAAGACGACTAAGGTGACCTCCTTCCACCACTCCAAGGAGCAAGGAGAGAAGGACATAAAACCCAAGGTATAACCTTTCTAGCACTTAGCTAGTTTCTAGTTAGCTTTAGCTTGTTTTTGTTTAGCAAATATCCTTCATAGTCAAGTCCATGTTGCCTAAGCTCATAAAAACTTGATTTTTATTCCGTTTTCCGCCTCCCCGCAAGTACTGGGGTGGGCAACGTGGACTTACAAAAATATCGTCGATAAACACGATGATGAACAAGTCAAGATACGGCCTAAATGTACGGTTCATCAAATCCATGAATGCAGCTGGGGCGTTGGTGAGTCCGAACGATATCACCAGAAACTCATAGTGACCATAGCGCGTACGGAAAGCAGTCTTCGGTATATCCTCCTGTCGAACTCACAGCTGTTGGTACCCTGATCGCAAGTCGATCCTCGAAAAATACCCCGCACCCTGAAGCTGGTCGAACAAATCATCAATGCGTTGCAACGGATATCTGTTCCGCACGGTAACTTTGTTCAGCTGGCTGTTGTCGATACATAAGCACAAACTTCCATCCTTCTTCTTGACACACCGGACCGGAGCACCCCACGGAGAAACACTCGGTCGAATAAGCCCTTTATCTAACAAATCCTGCAACTGATCCTTTAGCTCTCTAAGCTCTGCCGGGGCCATCCGATAAGGCGGTATGGAAATAGTCCCCGAGCCGGGAATCAAGTCAATGCAGAACTCAACATCGCGCTCAGGCGGTAACCCAGGCAACTCCTCAGGGAAAACATCAGGGAACTCACTAACAATCGGGGCCCGGTCCAAAGGAACCTCTGCAGCTCGAGTATCACAAATATACGCTAAGAATCCCTGACATCCCTTCCGCAAGAGCTGACCAGCGTGAAGAGACGAAATCAAGCTGGGAAGGGTGACGCTGCGGTCTCCCTGAATAACAAGGACTGGCTCTCCCGGAAAGCTAAATCTGACTGCCTTCTCACGGCAGTCCACAGAAGCATAACAAGTGGCTAGCCAATCCATGCCCAGAAGCACATCAAAGTCCAACAAATCGAGGAGAATCAAATCAACCGACGAATCCCTCTCCCCGATACGAACGGAACACAATCGAAACACAAAATAAGCGACAAACGACTCGCCTACCGGGGTAATAACAACAAGCGGCTGATCTAACGACGATGACTCATGGCCCAACATCGGTGCAAAGTGTGTAGATACGTACGAATGTGTGGAACCTGGGTCGAATAATACCCGTGCGTCAAAAGAGCAAACTGGCAAGGTACCTGTCACAACGGCGTTGGATGCCTGCGCATCCTGTGGCGTCAAAGCAAAAACTCGGGCCTGACCCCTACCAATAACTGGATGTCTTCGGCCTTGGCCTCCTCGTCCTCTGTGGATTGGACCGCCACGTCCACGGCCTCTGGGTGCATCGAACTGTCGTGGAGCATCGCCAGTGATAGGAAGTAGGGCTCTTTGAGGAGGAGGTGGTGATGGTGGTAGGGTCACATGCGAAACTGTCGCCGCTCCCTGTCGTCTCACCGGACAGTCTCTGATACGATGATTCAGGCTACCACACCAAAAACATCCTAACCATGGCTGCTGATCATATGGGTGAAGGCGATACAACTGGCCCCTAAAGAATCCGCCACGGCCTCTGCGACTCTTAGGTGCTAACATATCAATGCGAATCCGACTTGGTCTCGAAACGACCGTAGAGGGAGTAATATCCGATCTCTGCACTCGATTGACCTCTACTAAGGATTCCACCATCTGTCGTAACTCCTACATACCTCCCATCATCTGTCGTAGCTCCTCCATACCAGACTCTAACCTATCCATGCGGCCTGGAAAATGCGGATCAGTCTGTCCCTGAGGCGTAGGTACGCCACCCTGCTCGGTCCTCATCTCGGACGAGCCTGCTCGGATCTCATCTCGGGCGGCAGCCCTCTGCGCTCTCATAGCCTTCGGCGGCATAGTGGCTGTTACAAGAACAGGATGATAAGAACAGTGCAACAGAATCATAGGATACACGGAATTGAAGAAGGAATTTTCAAGCAAGTATATCCTAAAGTCACTTAGGCGGAGTACCGTATCGCAAGTATGCCGCAGACATACACACGCTACGTTACCCTGCTTAAGTCACTTAGTCCTTCTACCAAGGGTCATCCTACACTCAAAAAGGTAAAACCTATCGCTCTGATACCAACTTTGTCACGACCCGCAGGGTACGGATCGTGACTGGCACTTAAGTTACGAAACGTCTCAAGACGTCCGTAAAATAAGTAAGCCAAAGCCCAGAAACCAAAACCAAATAAGCAAAAGAATGAAGGAAAACCAATCAATTGAAAGCGAGTTTATCAAATGAGTCATATCAAGCCTTTTTTAAAAACAATATCAATTTTTCCGAAAATTTCGGCAGAGTCTCCTTTGTAAATACTGGCCCCCAAAATGGGTACAACAAGAATATATATGAATACAACAAATAAGGCATCCCCGAGCGGGAGCTAGCTCTTCGCCACAAGGCGGTCAGAAATCCCATGCAATATAAATCAGCAATATGCAAAATAAGCATAAAAAGGCATAAGTGAAAAGCAACATGTCGGCTCAAGTGAGCTCGACCCTAAAATACAGCATGAAAAGTCCACAAATCTCACAGTCTCGTCTCTAGGTCAATATACAACAATACTGGTAGATACAGTAGATGGAGTACTCTAGGTACAAAGAATATACAAGGTGGTACAAAAATAATAATACAACCCACCTACGAGCAAAAGCCTCGAGTCCTGGCAAAAGAGGCAAAAGGAGCGGTGCGCCCGCCGCTACTGTGCTGACGGGGCGGACCTGCAAAAGACTGTGGCACAGCGGGGGTGAGTTTCCAACTCGTGAGTAATAAATAACATCTATAGAGGCAATCGCAAGTATGCACACAAGCATCCTAGCATCAATAATACAGGTATGGCAGGATATAATAGCAGGTATGTATGCAATATGAATATACTAGAAGGTATGTATGCAATCTGAATATACTAGCAGGTACGTATGCAATATGAATGTACTCGTGATCTGCATGTGTAAATATAAGAAATCATCTTTTTCCTTTAAGCATCTCTTTTGAAATATCAGCACAATACCAATAGAATCAACCAGAATCCGTGTCCAGCAACGACACCTCAAAACTGTCTCAAATCTCATATATCCATATCGTAGTATCTCTGGCCTCAGCCGTCCGGCTGACCCATCTCAAATATCAATATCTCATCATCTCGCGGCCATGGTCGGTATCCTCTGGATATCCGCCGTGCCAAAACAGTCACCGGTAGGTAATCCATCCCCTGCCAGGCTCAACGTCAACAACACGATCATCTTGCCCCGGGGTACCTTACCGGGCCCACCATATACCCGTGACGGTTCCTCCACTCCTCGACACGGATCTCGAAAACCACAGCAAACTCATGGTGGACGACACTTTACATCACTAGAAAACCGCAACTTTTTATATTTTAAAAGATCATAAGTTGTAAATTTTGCGGCTTTCCCCGAAATCCAGAAATATCATAAATCTCAATAAATCATCATAAGTGCATATGTCAATGATAATGAATGCATATGGTATCAATAACCAAGTTGCAATGTATGATTAATCAACCAGGCAAGAACAATTGATGTAATGGTATACATGCACATGAATAGCAATTCTACAATGTTATTTTAAGGATTTATTGCAATAGTACATGTTTAAGTATCAAATATGGTGACAACATTCTAGATTATAAGTTATCTAGTGTCGTGGCATGGCAATTACTAGGGCGTGTGTGTTCGCATGAATAGTGCTCGTGTTGCATATAAAAACCCTGGCAATGGTGCAGGTGTCCTATAGAATGGGTTCGCATATGTCTGACAATATAAAGCATGGATGTAGCATGATGTTACGCAAGCATTTACTCCTAATTACTAATATCACTAGAAATCTTTAAACTACTTAAACTATCGGGCGACTTGCGCCATCCGAACGATAGTCCCCCGTAGATGTTACATCTACTCACCGAAATCCCTAGCTAGCTACGTCCAATCGCCGCTTTCCCTTTTCGTGCCGCGTCCGACATCTCCGCGACCGAACCTGGAATTTACATCAATACAAAACATAAGTTTACATATCATGAAACGACGCAAATCTCGAACGAGAATATCTACGTTCAAAAGCTAGGCACAACGTGCACAAGGTGCGCGGAACACACACGAAAACCGTAAAAAACTAACTAGAATCGTCGATTTGGTCACCCGGCAAAGCTAAAACCCGATCACTCAAAAATCCGCACTCACACATCTTAAATGTCATAGGATATGCCAAAAATATCATCAAGATATCGCAAGTACATCACCACAATAATTTAATAAAACTAGCAAGCATAAACATTCCAAAAATCATTGCAAACATCGCCGATTTGCGACAAAAAGGACCACAACCTAGCATAACATCCAACCGCATAACTAGTTAACCACAATCACTTTGATTAAAACACATTACAAAGCTTCAAATCCTATGTTTCCATAAACAACCCTTTCTTGATTTTTCAAACTTAGCAAAATCCAACCCAAATCATACATGATACACTAAATTAACTCTAATTTAAAGTCCAAAAGGCAAGTTAACCACTTAGATTAGGCTAACAAAATAACTAGATAACAAAATAGATTTAATTAACCTACCAATGATTTCTAAAACCCTAGTTTAAATTCAAACCATGAACTAAAAAAACTAGATTAGAAATTATCTATAATTTTAACACTAAAACAATTTTCAAGTTCTAATTAGCACACTTTAACTACAAATTAGCCAAGGATTGAAATTATACCTCACAAGCCCAACCCTATGTTGCTATAGCCTCCCAAGATACCATCTTTCTCCAAGATTTAAACCATTTTGGGCTTGAGAAGAGATAGAATAAGTTTTTTGTTGAAATTGTGAAGGAAATTATAGATTTTTGGAGCAAATTTTGGATTAACTTTGATGAAGAAAAGTGATGAGGCAAAGAGGGGGAGGGGGCTGCTGCAACAGCAGAAATTCGGTGGAGAGAGAGGGGGATGGGGGATGTGAGGGGTTAGTGTGAAAAGTCAAGTTAAAGCCCCCCCCCCAAAAATACCATAATACCCCCACCCAATAACTATATTTAAATCCTACTCAAAACAATTCATTTACAAGACTTAAAGTCAAAAAGAGGGGGGATGGGGCTGCTGCAGCAGTGGTGGGGCCGGCCTAGGGGGTGAGGGTGAGTTGGAGTGGATACAAAAAGGTTCTATGCAAAAAGACCCCCCACAAGTTCATATTTGCAAGTTTTAGTTCAAAATAAACATAATTTTGTTTTCCATAATAAAAAAATAATTAAAACTTGAAATAAAATACTAAAAATTTATATTACAACTATATTTTAATTAACATGATTTTAAAGCTTAAATTTAGCCCATTTAAATTTGTATTTATTGCTAATTTAATGTATTTTCTTACCGGCTTAAAATAATATTCAAAATTTGAAAAATTAGGGGAAAATTTTAAATGACCAGAAATTTAAAAGTAACTCATTAGCTACTAAAAACAATCAATTATCCATCCAAATTAGGTATAATTAGGCCTAAACTGCAAAATAACAAAAAAGACGATTTACGGAAAAATACCAAATTTTCACCGATTTTCGGGAAAACACCAAAATGACTTTTCAAGGCGTTACAATCTTCTCCCCTTAAAGAAATTCGGTCCCCGAATTTAAAAATCTTGCTACGCGTACCTTCAAAGAGATGGGGATATTTCTTCCTCATCTCGTCCTCGGTCTCCCAGGTGACCTCCTCGCTGCTCGGGCCTCGCCAAAGGACCTTGACGGTCGGTATAACTTTCGATCTTAATTTCTTCACCTGTCGATCCAGGATGACCACCGGCTGCTCTGCAAAAGAAAGGTCGCGCTCTAGCTGGACTGTCGGGTGCTGAATCGCATGCGAAGGGTCGTGAAGGTACTTGCAGAACATCGAAACATGGAAGACGGGGTGAACATCAGGAAAGCTGGGTGGAAGAGCCAAACGATACGCAACTGTGCCTACACGCTCGAGAATCTCGAAGGGACCCACAAATCTAGGACTAAGCTTTCCTTTTTGCCCAAATCGGATTACGCCCTTCATCGGAGAGACCCTCAGAAAAACATGATCGCCAACTTCGAACTCTAGCCTGCGACGGCGCCTGTCTGCATACGATTTCTGCCTGCTCTGAGCCGCTCTCATCCGGTCTCAAATCAACTGTATCTTCACGGTCGCCTCCTCAACAAGCTGTGGCCCCAATATACTGCTCTCGCTGAGCTCTGTCCAACAGACGGGCGATCTACATCTCCTCCCATACAATGCCTCGAAAGGTGCCATCTGAATAGTATCCTGGAAGCTGTTGTTGCAGGAGAACTCCACTAAGGGTAAATGATAATCCCAACTACCTCCGAAGTCTAAAACGCACCATAAAGTCATCTTCCACTCCGGAATGGGCAAAGGCTGCAACTCTCCTGCTGGCCTTTGGTGCTCGGCCTTGACTTGCTGACAAGTCAGGCATCTCGATACGAAGTCTGTTACGTCCCTCTTCATCCCGTCCCACCAGTAAACATCTCGAAAATCGTGGTACATCTTGGTGGAGCCCGGATGAACGCTGTATGTGGATCTATGCGTCTCCTCAACAATCTCATGCCGCAGTCCCTCAAAATCTGGTACGCACAGTCAAGTCCCCAAATTGCAGTACTCCCTGATCATCGATCACGAACTTGGAATCTCTGCCCTGCCTAATCTGGTCCATGATCTCTGAAAGACGGTCATCGCTGGGCTGTGCCTCTCGAATACGGTCAAGTAACTGCGGACGCGCACGAACATGCGCAAGCTGTCCCCCTGTCAAAGTGAACTCGAACTCAACCCGGCTTTCGCATAAAGTCTGCCAATCTGCCGACGACTGCCTCCGTACTGCGCGCAAACAAGATAGACTACCCCCGGGCCTCCTGCTCAAAGCATCCGCCACTACATTAGCCTTGCCCGGGTGATACAAAATCTCGCAATCATAGTCCTTTACTAGTTCCATCCAACGGCGCTGTCAGAGATTCGGGTCTCGCTGCTGAAATATATACTTTAAGCTCTTGTGATCAGTGAATATCTGACACGACTCGCCGTATAGGTAATATCGCCAGATCTTAAGTGCAAAGACCACTGCAGCCATCTCCAAATCGTGAGTGGGGTAGTTCTGTTCATGTTTCTTCAACTGTCGTGAAGCATACACGATCACCCTGTCATGCTGCATCAATACACACCCTAGCCCCACTCGTGAAGCATAAAAAAAACCATGGATCCGCCTGATCCTGAAGGCAAGGATAATACCGGCGCCGTAGTCAAACAAGTCCGTAGCTGCTGAAAACTGTGCTCGCACTCCTCCGTCCAAACCAAAGGAACTCCCTTACGGGTCAATCCGGTCAAAGGTGCAGCAATACGGGAGAAATCTAGAACGAATCACCTGTAGTAGCCAGCCAGGCCTAAGAAACTGCGGATCTCCGTAACTGATATCGATCTGGGCCACTGCTGAACGGCCTCAATCTTCTTCGGGTCTACACATATGCCATCTCTCGTAATCACGTGACCCAAGAATCCGACGCTGTCCAACCAGAATGCACACTTGGAAAATTTTGCGAAAAGCTGGTGCTCCCTCAAAGTCTGCAACGTAATCCACAAGTGCTGCTCATGCTCCTCTCTGCTCCGGGAATACACCAAAATATCGTCGATAAACACGATGATGAACAAGTCAAGATACGGCCTGAATGTATGGTTCATCAAATCCATGAATGCAGCTGGGGCGTTGGTGAGTTCGAACGACATCACCAGAAACTCACAGTGACCATAGCGCGTACGGAAAGCTGTCTTCGGTATATCCTCCTGTCGAACTCGCAGCTGATGGTACCCTGATCGCAAGTCAATCCTCGAAAAATACCCCGTACCCTGAAGCTGGTCGAACAAATCATCAATGCGTGGCAACGGATATCTGTTCCGCACGGTAACTTTGTTCAGCTGGCTGTAGTCGATACATAAGCACAAACTTCCGTCCTTCTTCTTGACACACCGGACCGGAGCACCCCACGGAGAAACACTCGGTCGAATAAGCCCTTTATCTAACAAATCCTGTAACTGATCATTCAGCTCTCTAAGCTCTGCCGGGGCCATCCGATAAGGCGGTATGGAAATAGTCCCCGAGCCGGGAATCAAGTCAATGCAGAACTCTACATCGCGCTCAGGCGGTAGCCCAGGCAGCTCCTCAGGGAAAACATCAGGGAACTCACTAACAATCGGGGCCTGGTCCAAAGGAACCTCTGCAGCTCGAGTATCACAAATATACGCTAAGAATCCCTGACATCCCTTCCGCAAGAGCTGACCAGCGCGAAGAGACGAAATCAAGCTGGGAAGGGTGACGCTGCGGTCTCCCTGAATAACAAGGACTGGCTCTCCCGGAAAGCTAAATCTGACTGCCTTCTCACGGCAGTCCACAAAAGCATAACAAGTGGCTAGCCAATCCATGCCCAGAAGCACATCAAAGTCCAACATATCGAGGAGAATCAAATCAACCGACGAATCCCTCTCCCCGATACGAACGGAACACAATCGAAACACAAAATGAGCGACAAACGACTCGCCTACCGGGGTAATAACAACAAGCGGCTGATCTAACGATGATGACTCACGGCCTAACATCGGTGCAAAGTGTGTAGATACGTATGAATGTGTGGAACCTGGGTCGAATAATACCCGTGCTTCGAAAGAGCAAACTGGCAAGGTACCTGTCACAACGACGTTGGATGCCTGCGCATCCTGTGGCGTCAAAGCAAAAACTCGGGCCTGACCCCTACCAATAACTGGCTGTCCTCGGCCTTGGCCTCCTAGTCCTCTGTGGATCGGACCGCCACGTCCATGGCCTCTGGGTGCATCGAACTGTCGTGGAGCATCGCCAGTGATAGGAAGTAGGGCTCTTTGAGGAGGAGGTGGTGATGGTGGGAGGGTCACATGCGGAACTGTCGCCGCTCCCTGTCGTCTCACCGGACAGTCTCTGATACGATGATGCAGGCTACCACACCAAAAACATCCTAACTATGGCTGCTGATCATATGGGTGAAGGCGATACAACTGGCCCCTAAAGAATCCGCCACGGCCTCTGCGAACCCTCCTAGGTGCTAACATATCAGTGCGAATCCGACTCGGTCTCGAAACAACCGCAGGGGGAGTAATATCCGATCTCTGCGCTCGATTGACCTCTACTAAGGATTCCACCATCTGTCGTAACTCCTGCATACCTCCCATCATCTGTCGTAGCTCCTCCATACCAGACTCTAACCTATCCATGCAGCCTGGAAAATGTGGATCAGTCTGTTCCTGAGGCGTAGGTACGCCACCCTGCTCGGTCCTCATCTCGGACGAGCCTGCTCGGATCTCATCTCGGGCGGCAGCCCTCTGCGCTCTCATAGCCTTCGGCGGCATAGTGGCTGTTACAAGAACAGGATGATAAGAACAGTGCAATAAAATCATAGGATACACGGAATTGAAGAAGGAATTTTCAAGCAAGTATATCCTAAAGTCACTTAGGCGGAGTACCGTATCGTAAGTATGCCGCGGACATACACACGCTACGTTACCCTGCTTAAGTCACTTAGTCCATCTACCATGGGTCATCCTACACACAAAATGGTAAAACCTATCGCTCTGATAGCAACTTTGTCACGACCCGCAGGGTACGGAACGTGACTGGCACTTAAGTTACGAAACGTCTCAAAACGTCCGTAAAATAAGTAAGCCAAATCCCAGAAACCAAAACCAAATAAGCAAAAGAATGAAGGAAAACCAATCAATTGAAAACGAGTTTATCAAATGAGTCATATCAAGCCTTTTTTAAAAACAATATCAATTTTTCCGAAAATTTCGGCAGAGTCTCCCTTGTAAATACTGGCCCCCAAAATGGGTAAAACAAGAATATATATGAATACAACAAATAAGGCATCCCCGAGCGGGAGCTAGCTCTTCGCCACAAGGCGGTCACAAATCCCACGCAATATAGATCAGCAATATGCAAAATAAGCATAAAAAGGCATAAGTAAAAAGCAACATGTCGGCTCAAGTGAGCTCGACCCCAAAATACAGCATGAAAAGTCCACAAATCTCACAGTCTCGTCTCTAGGTCAATATACAACAATACTGTTAGATACAGTAGATGGAGTACTCTAGATACAAAGAATATACAAGGTGGTACGAAAATAATAATACAACCCATCTACGAGCAAAAGCCTCGAGTCCTGGCAAAAGAGGCAAAAGGAGCGGTGCGCCCGCCGCTACTGTGCTGACGGGGCGGACCTGCAAAAGACCGTGGCACAACGGGGGTGAGTTGCCAACTCGTGTGTAATAAATAACATCTATAGAGGCTATCGCAAGTATGCACACAAGCATCCTAGCATCTATAATACAGGTATGGCAGGATATAATAGCAGGTATGTATGCAATATGAATATACTAGTAGGTATGTATGCAATATGAATATACTAGCAGGTAGGTATGCAATATGAATGTACTCGTGATCTGCATGTGTAAATATAAGAAATCATCTTTTTCCTTTAGGCATCTCTTTTGAAATATCAGCACAATACCAATAGAATCAACCAGAATCCGTGTCCAGCAACGACACCTTAAAACTGCCTCAAATCTCATATATCCATATCGTAGTATCTCTGGCCTCAGCCGTCCGGCTGACCCATCTCAAATATCAATATCTCATCATCTCGCGGCCACGGTCGGTATCCTCTTGTAACGTTTTGAAAATCGTTTCGGAGAAATTTCGAAAAAACGGTAAAATAAGGGGGTTTTCTGTAAAAAGTCAAAATGCAAATATCTTTATTATAAAATTAAATATACATATTCTAGCTATGTAATTGCTAGTATTTGGTGTTTATTGAGCCACTGCTGAAATTTCAAATTTTCTGAAAATTTTTCCGAAATTAATTATTTTAATATTATTTTAAGCCGGTAAGAAAATATATTAAATTAGCGATAAATACAAATTTAAATGGGCTAATTTTAATCTTTAAAATCATGCTAATTAAAATCTAGTTGTAATATAATTTTTTAGTATTTTATTTCAAGTTTTAATTGATTTATTTTATGGAAAACAAAAATATAGTTATTTTGAACTAAAACTTGCAAATATGGTATTGTGGGGGGTCTTTTTGCATAGAATTTTTTTGTAAAGTCTCTCACACTCACCCTCACTCCCCTTGGCCGGCCCCACACTATTGTAGCAGCCCAAGAATTTTATTTCTCTCTTTTTGACCTTAAATCATGTGAGAAATGGGTTAAAATAAGGTTTTTATATACAGTAAAGTAGGTGGGAGTATTATGGTAATTTGGGAGGGGCTTTGTCTTGGATTCTTTTCCACAACTCCCCCACACCTCTCCCCACTCCCTCCTCAGCCGAAATTCCTGCAATAAACAGCCCCAAAATTTCCCCTCTCATTTTTTTCTAAACTCATCAAAATTCCATCAAAATTCCATTTAAACTTCACAATTTCAAGCCCATCCTTCATCCATTCTTCTTAACCTTTCTTGCATGGATTTTGGATGCTAGGAGGCCATCTTTGGAGTCAAAATTTCTTGCTAGATCTCTATATCTAGAGGTATAATTCTTACTCATTTAAATTCTTATGGTTAGATTTCTTTAAATGAGTTGTTTTAGTGTTAATATTGGTGTTATTTTCATCTAGGATCTTCAAGAGAATGGTTTGAGTTAAATTAGGGTTTTTAGCACACCATTATTAAGTTAATTATTCTATTTTGCTATCTAGTGTTTTATACAAACCAAATCTAAGAGTTTAACTTGCTTTTTGGGCTTCAAATTAGTGCTAATTTAGTGTTTCATGTATAGTTTGGGTTGGATTTTATTAGTTATAAAATTAAAGAAAGGGTTTGAATGCAAGTTAGAGTTTTGTGAAATTGGTGTATGGTTGTGTAATGTATTAGGCTCTTATGGCTTGTTAAAACAAAGTTAGTAGCTAGTTGTTAATTGTTAGTTTAAAAATCATGATAATTACGCTAATTTGCTAACTAGCTATTTAAAATTGGTTAAATAATTGGGTTAAAAATTTAATTATGTTTTTATGACATCATTAACATTATTATGACTGGTTTAATATCTTAGGTTATGCAAAACCAAGCTTAATTGTTGAATTGTGAATTTTGCTTTAGAAGGTGTTAAAAATTGATACTTTTGCAAACTAGGAATTTGGAATTTATGCAAATTGATGAGAATAAATTATAGGAATGGTTTATATGACTTTGTTATGATATTTAGTGAATATTGTGGATGCTAGGTTCGTTTATACATCGAGTTTTGTACTAAAACGGTGATTTGTGCTTGTTAGATTTTCGGAAAAATGACTTTTTAAGTGAAATTGGGGTTTTTGTGAATTTTAAGCTATTTTATATTATAATTAGTGCTTGTAATTGTACAGATGAGTGTGTTGGGAGTTTTCTCGATGGTTTGGCGTTTGTACGCTGACGTCGAGGGTTTTTGGGTCGATTTGTGAAAGCAGCCATAGGTTTTGACCTATGTGGGATTCATGCGTCGTTTTGGTCATGAGTCGGATTTTAATGCGGTATGGTGCGTTATGATATGTAGGTACCCCATGTGGACTTCGAGACGACAAGCAAGCGCGTGGCGACGTCGGCACCGGCGAACGAGGACCAGGTAAGTAGATTTATATCTATGGGGAGAAGTCGGGTGGATGGCGTATAGCACCCCCGCAGTCTGTGGTGGTGTATACGGATGCGTATACACACCAACAATTTATTATATGTTATTTGGGATTAATAACGATGTTTAGGATGGATATTGGTGTGTTGGATTATTTTAGTGTTGCGAACCCTAGGGTAGTGTTGCACTACACATACACACCTACATACTTGCATACATTCCTATTTATATGTGCTCATGGGATTCTTTATAGTTATGTGATCACATGGGTATGGGACTATGTGTTCACATACGGATTTGAGGATGATACTTGGGATTTAGTTGAGTCAATGAGATTTGTTTTGTGGTTGTGATATCGGTGATATGGCAGGATTCATACTTAAGGTACGCCCTGGTGTTATAGCGGATCTTGGGGCGGCGATACGGGTGAATAGTGTTATAAATAAAATGGTCGACATGTGATCGTGATATGAGGCATGTTATGCTAGGTTATTGATATTAGGCCGTATCGGGCGATGTATACCCTTGATGATGCTATGTGCTGACGGTATCGGTTTGTACGAGATTGTCGATCTGTAGTCAGATCATGAGTATATTGAGGATATTAGTATTGTACTAGATATAGGTCAGTACCCTAGACTATGATCTTGAATAAAGAGAATACCAGAGGAATGGTGTGAGGAATATGATATTGACCCGTACCCAGATTTGGGGATGCCGTGCGACGGATTTATGTACGAGCTATATCTTGATGATTGATCCGCACTCTTGACTTGGGATGGCTGATTGTAGATATGGTATCGGATATGATATTATTGAGGCGGGATCACCGACTAATATATATACAGGTATGTATATGGATCGACTCAGATGTTAGGCGGTTTCCTTACCTGTAGTCCAGCTTGTTAGCTTAGCCCTTTAGTTTAGTTTAGTTGTTAGATTAGATTCGATTCTTACCTATTTCAAAAACTAACAAATCGTGTGCATTTTAAAAGACAGCCCAAGGGATCCTACGGATATTTCAAAAGACATATCTTTTCATAAAAACACCGTAGCCCCTATTTTCAAAACCCCATGATTCGTGTTATTTCAAAAGGCACCATTTGTAGGACTTATATTACATTAATGCAGGTTAGTTACAGTTGCGTCTAGTATTCAGCTCCCGCTTATTATTATGGTTCGGTTCGCATCGCATACTTATGTTATAATTTCTTATTGCAATGTTGATATCATATTGTTAGGACACCAGCACCATTACCGATGATGCGTATGTACCACGTACACTTACTTGCCGGCTCACACACATCTTCATCGGTAATTTCCATGTCACGTACACCTTAGAAAATATTATTGCTTGACTTAGCTTGTTAGTTAGTAATTTGACATGATATTAGTGTGCCTGCCTTATATGCCAGCTTAACATTGTAGTTATTACTTGTCACTTCATGCATACTGTTATTCATTGTTATGCCTATATTCATGGTTTTTACATGCTATTCATGATTTGGATTCGGATTTCCATGAAATTTTCTGGATTTGGGGGGAAAACCGCAAAACTTATATAAACTGATTTCTCTCTTTTTAAATAAAAAGTGCGGTTTTTCCCATGATGTATGAGTCGTCCACCAAGAGATTGCTGATGGATTTCGAGACCCGATTCGAGGAGACGGATGAACCGTTTCGGGTACATGGTGGACCCGGTAAGGTACCCCAGGGCAAGAAGCGCGTGATGATGACGATGTGAGCCTGGCAGGGGAGCACTACCTACCGGTGATTTTACCCGACGCGTCGGATATCCGGAGGATACCGTCGTGGTCTTGAAATGGATGGTAGGGGCCGGTCTGGACTGACGGCGCCCTAGATATTGTGATTGAGACATTGAGATTTTGAGATATTGAGGTACAGAGACTGTGATACAGAGATATCGAGATATTGGGATTACGTTTTGTGCCGATGCTAGGCACTGTTTTATGCTGATTTCATTATGATACCTCATTTTAAAAATACAAAGGAAATCTCACTAAATTATGAAAACGGTTCTTCATTTATATGTATTCTGTTTTCATGCATTCATACCTCATTCATATGATATATTGCTACTTGAGGCACTGACACGGGCACATGAAATTACACTCGGGTTAGATATTTACCCTAGCCTTGTTATAGGCTACGTGTTATTCATATATTTGAGGATATATTATGATCATTGACCTAGGTTGCGTTATTTATGTGATTTCTGTGCATAGATATTTTTCTATTCACGAGTTGGCAACTCACCCCCGTTGTGCCCCAGTTTCTTGCAGGTTTGCCGTACAGGTTTCTTTACGACTTGCAGGCATAGTTTCCTTCGGGTGATTTGCTAGTAGGTGGGTTTACTTGTATCGTACCCCCATTTTATATCTTGTATATTATTATTCTGTTGTATCTAGAAGTTCCATCAACCAAACATGTATTTATTTGAGATAGAGACCAGTGATGTTTATTCTTTCGACCTTAGAGTCGCGCGTTGTATTTTTGTGGTTTTCTTGTGGTTTTTGAGTTTCCCTTTGAATTTTGATCCTCGCCCTTGGCGTTGTATATTATATTGCTTGTGTAGTTGTGACCGTCGATTGACGAAGAGCTAGCTCCCGCTTGGGGATGCCTTTTTATTGATTTCGTATACTATTCATGTTATATCCCATTTGGGGGCCAGTTTTTACAAAGGAGACTCTGCCGAAATTTTCGGGAAATTTTTGATGTTTTTAAAACCGCCTAATTCGGCTTATGCTATTGAAACTACTTGCTTTAAGTTGGTTTTTCCTGCACTCTACATCTTTCTTGGTTTGGATTTCTGGGTTTTCGGTTTACTTAGATTACGTACGCCTCGAGACGTTCGTAGTTTAAGTGCCGGTCATGTTCCGTACTTTCGGGTCGTGACAAAGTTGGTATCAGAGCGTTAGGTTTCACCTTCGGAGCGTAGGATGACCCTTGGTTGATGGAATAGGTGACTAAAGTAGAGTGACGTACCGTGGGTATGTTCCGCGGCATATTTACGATACGCTACTCCACTTAAGAAGCCTTAGGATGTACATTTCTTTGCTCAGTATTATATTCATTCCGATCTAGCCTCATCAGTACCAGTTATGGTTTTGCTGCCACGATTACGGGCAGGGAGAGCTACGGCTAGAGTTGCGGTCAGCACGAGCTCGTCACGAACGTGGACTGACCGGGGCGAAATTCCGGCGACACTCGATTGCGGAGATGTGTCTTTTTACTGTATTTCCGCGCCACGAGCGTTTGGCGGATCGCCTTTATGAGATTTCTCGGACGTGCCGATCAGTATCAAAGGATTGGGCCACTGACAGAGGCCAGCCAGATTTTGATGACCGTTGGTGTGTTGCTTATTCATGATGGTCGAGGCACTGTTCAGCGTGCAGACGAGCGAGCCAGTTATTGCTGCGAACGACGAGATATTGCCCCAGATGCTGGCGTTAGTGCAGAACGAGTTGTACTAAGAGATGATAGAAGGTCGCTAGTCATCGAGGATGAATGACTAGGACATGTGGATCGTTCGCCTACCCCGATGCGAGGTCATCAGATAGATTGATTCCAGCTAGAGACGACTTCACGTGGAGACGTTGGGAGTCGACAGAGACGATCGAATGTCAGAAACCTCTTATTCCAAGTTTAAAGTAGTCGGAAAGACATGCAGGCAATTCTATGGTCCCTCTAGAAGAATGAAACCGTAACTCGACTTAATGACCGTGTGAAAGCCTTTGAACCTTCGGGTTTGCGGCAATTCTACGGCGCCATTAGTGAGGCTTGGGTTTGCCCTTCTACGGCTGGACCACCGATGCTGTGGTATGTACTCGATAATATTAAACTGTGCCCAAGATGTTGAGCTCTTGAGGGATTATGAGGTTTTGACGACTCGATCGGATGGCTCGACTTAATTCGGGTGCTAGGTGGTGAGAAGCATTTCTTGGGAGACTCCAGATACGAGGATAGCCGTTGGAGCTCAGTCCATGCAGCTGCGACGAGACAAGTCCAAAGAAGACGACATTAGAGGAAAGTGAAGTAAGAGGTTCGTACCAGATCTAGATGAGATGACGTTCCACTCCGCCGACATCAAAGATGCGATGCGCATGTCGAGGCATGGTACTTGGATTTATCTTCCAGAAGGAGTCGTGATGAGTATGCAGCCGTTCTGGAACGAGAACAGATCTAGTAAGGAACGATGACTTTCGGACAGTTCAGCAGAGGCGAGATTTGGGAGAGACCTCGACAGGACCTTTCTGGGACAAATTACGAGAAGACTTGGACCCAGGAGTGGTCGTGTTACGCACACCAGCAGGCCAGAGTTCATGATCATCGACGAGACATCTCACTAGTGACCACGACAGTTGGTCCGAGATTCTTAGAGGATGCACTTGAGCGGTACTATTCCGCCATTATTGATTTCAATGTTTTGGGTGATTGATTCGCATGATTTGATTTTGATGATTGAGGATTTACAATCTTTGCACAGTGTTTCACTTGATATCGTTTTCGTGCTTGGTTCCACATGTTTGCGATTTTACGGTTTTAGACATTTGAGTTGATTTTGTGCGTATATACGCATACGATTTGGTTTTTGCACGCGGTATAGTTCATATATGCTTGCAGTGCAGTGTTACGTATGTTGTGCATTTAGATGCCCTGGACTTTGATTTCGATGGTGATGTTCGATATTTGTTTGTGCACCTTGTGCACCTGATTTGATTTTGCGCATGTTCGGCACTTGATATTGGATTTCATGATTTCGTGCACGATGGATGCACCTGATTTGGATTTTCACGCATGTTGGGCGCATGTTTTGAAGTGTGATTTTGGTGCACACCAGATGCACTAAATCGAGATTTTTCGTGCATGTCAGATGCACCTGATTTTGCAGCCAGGCACATATGTTGCCTATGACAGATGTTTTGTGCACACCCGATGCACTTAGATGTTGTTTCTATGCATATGTATGGCACATATTTGGATTTTGATTTCCGTGCGCACAAGACGCACGTAGTATTCATACGCGTATTTTGGGGATTGATTTTTCTTATAGAGCAGTACGTTTTTATGATATTGCTATGTGTTTTCGTACTGAGCAGGACTAGTCAGAGGACAGTACCTGAATATATTTTACATGTATAGTTTCGAGTTATATCATATTGGTTTTGCTTTGGATTTGGTATCGATGTCTTCCCCATGACTCCGATGATTGCGGGATGCTTGACGGAGTTCTGATTTGAGTTATATGCTCATTTTTCATGCGCATGCGTTGCGCTACGATTTGTTTTATGTATTTATGATTTCGGAGCCCCGGCGATTTGATGGTTTTGGCTGAAATATTTTAGTATTTGGGGGAAGTTTTAATTTAAATTCGGGGACCGAATTTCTTTAAGGGGGGAAGATTGTAACGTTTTGAAAATCGTTTCGGTGAAATTTCGAAAAAACGGTAAAATAAGGGGGTTTTCTGTAAAAAGTCAAAATGCAAATATCTTTATTATAAAATTAAATATACATATTCTAGCTATGTAATTGCTAGTATTTGGTGTTTATTGAGCCACTGCTGAAATTTCAAATTTTCTGAAAATTTTTCCGAAATTAATTATTTTAATATTATTTTAAGCCGGTAAAAAAATAAATTAAATTAGCGATAAATACAAATTTAAATGGGCTAATTTTAATCTTTAAAATCATGCTAATTAAAATCTAGTTGTAATATAATTTTTTAGTATTTTATTTCAAGTTTTAATTGATTTATTTTATGGAAAACAAAAATATAGTTATTTTCAACTAAAACTTGCAAATATGGTATTGTGGGGGGTCTTTTTGCATAGAATTTTTTTTTAAAGTCTCTCACACTCACCCTCACTCCCCTTGGCCGGACCCACACTATTGTAGCAGCCCAAGAATTTTATTTCTCTCTTTTTGACCTTAAATCATGTGAGAAATGTGTTAAAATAAGGTTTTTATATATAGTAAAGTAGGTGGGGGTATTATGGTAATTTGGGAGGGGCTTTGACTTGGATTCTTTTCCACAACTCCCCCACACCTCTCCCCACTCCCTCCTCAGCCGAAATTCCTGCAATAAACAGCCCCAAAATTTCCCCTCTCATTTTTTTCTAAACTCATCAAAATTCCATCAAAATTCCATTTAAACTTCACAATTTCAAGCCCATCCTTCATCCATTCTTCTTTACCTTTCTTGCATGGATTTTAGATGCTAGGAGGCCATCTTTGGAGTCAAAATTTCTTGCTAGATCTCTAGATCTAGAGGTATAATTCTTACCCATTTAAATTCTTATGGTTAGATTTCTTTAAATGAGTTGTTTTAGTGTTAATATTGGTTCTATTTTCATCTAGGATCTTCAAGAGAATGGTTTGAGTTAAACAAGGGTTTTTAGCACACCATTATTAAGTTAATTATTCTATTTTGCTATCTAGTGTTTTATACAAACCAAATCTATGAGTTTAACTTGCTTTTTGGGCTTCAAATTAGTGCTAATTTAGTGTTTCATGTATAGTTTGGGTTGGATTTTGTTAGTTATAAAATTAAAGAAAGGGTTTGAATGCAAGTTAGGGTTTTGTGAAATTGGTGTATGGTTGTGTAATGTATTAGGCTCTTATGGCTTGTTAAAACAAAGTTAGTAGCTAGTTGTTAATTGTTAGTTTAAAAATTATGATAATTATGCTAATTTGCTAACTAGCTATTTAAAATTGGTTAAATAATTGGGTTAAAAATGTAATTATGTTTTTATGACATCATTAACATTATTATGAGTGGTTTAATATCTTAGGTTATGCAAAACCAAGCTTAATTGTTGAATTGTGAATTTTGCTTTAAAAGGTGTTAAAAATTGATACTTTTGCAAACTAGGATTTTGGAATTTATGCAAATTGATGAGAATAAATTATAGGAATGGTTTATATGACTTTGTTATGATATTTAGTGAATATTGTAGATGCTAGGTTCGTTTATACATCGAGTTTTGTACTAAAACGGTGATTTGTGCTTGCTAGATTTTCGGAAAAATGACTTTTTAAGTGAAATTGGGGTTTTTGTGAATTTTAAGCTATTTTATATTATAATTAGTGCTTGTAATTGTACAAATGAGTGTGTTGGGAGTTTTCTCGATGGTTTGGCGTTTGTACGCCGAGGTCGAGGGTTTTTGGGTCGATTTGTGAAAGCAGCCATAGGTTTTGATCTATGTGGGATTCGTGCGTCGTTTTGCTCATGAGTCGGATTATAATGCGGTATGGTGCGTTATGATATGTAGGTACCCCATGTGGACTTCAAGACGACAAGCAAGCGCGTGGCGACGTCGGCACCGGCGAACGAGGACTAGGTGAGTAGATTTATATCTATGGGGAGAAGTCGGGTGGATGGCGTATAGCACCCCCGCAGTCCGTGGTGGTGTATACGGATGCGTATACACACCAACAATTTATTATATGTTATTTGGGATTAATAACGATGTTTAGGATGGATATTGGTATGTTGGATTATTTTAGTGTTGCGAACCCTAGGGTAGTGTTGCACTACACATACACACCTACATACTTGCATACATTCCTATTTATATGTGCTCATGGGATTCTTTATAGTTATGTGATCACATGGGTATGGGACTATGTGTTCACATACGGATTTGAGGATGATACTTGGGATTGAGTTGAGTCGATGAGATTTGTTTTGTGGTTGTGATATCGGTGATATGGCAGGATTCATACTTAAGGTACGCCCTGGTGTTATAGCGGATCTTGGGGCGGCGATACGGGTGAATAGTGTTATAAATAAAATGGTCGACATGTGATCGTGATATGAGGCATGTTATGCTAGGTTATTGATATTAGGCCGTATCGGGCGATGTATACCCTTGATGATGCTATGTGCTGACGGTATCGGTTTGTACGAGATTGTCGATCTGTAGTCAGATCATGAGTATATTGAGGATATTAGTATTGTACTAGACATAGGTCAGTACCCCAGACTATGATCTTGAATAAAGAGGATACCAGAGGAATGGTGTGATGAATATGATATTGACCCGTACCCAGATTTGGGGATGCCGTGCGACGGATTTACGTACGAGCTATATCTTGATGATTGATCCGCACTCTTGACTTGGGATGGCTGATTGTAGATATGGTATCGGATATGATATTATTGAGGCGGGATCACCGACTAATATATATACAGGTATGTATATGGATCGATTCAGATGTTAGGCGGTTTCCTTACCTGTAGTCCAGCTTGTTAGCTTAGCCCTTTAGTTTAGTTTAGTTGTTAGATTAGATTCGATTCTTACCTATTTCAAAAACTAACGAATCGTGGGCATTTTAAAAGACAGCCCAAGGGATCCTGCTGATATTTCAAAAGACGTATCTCTTCATAAAAACACCGTAGCCCCTATTTTCAAAACCCCATGATTCGTGTTATTTCAAAAGGCACCATTTGTAGGACTTATATTAGATTAATGCAGGTTAGTTACAGTTGCGTCTAGTATTCAGGTCCCGCTTATTATTGTGGTTCGCTTCGCATCGCATACTTATGTTATAATTTCTTATTGCAATGTTGATATCATATTGTTAGGACACCAGCACCATTACCGATGATGCGTATGTACCACGTACACTTACTTGCCGGCTCACACACATCTTCATCGGTAATTGCCATATCACGTACACCTTAGAAAATATTATTGCTTGACTTAGCTTGTTAGTTAGTAATTTGACATGATATTAGTATGCCTGCCTTATATGCCAGCTTAACATTGTAGTTATTACTTGTCACTTCATGCATACTGTTATTCATTGTTATGCCTATATTCATGGTTTTTACATGCTATTAATGATTTGGATTCGGATTTCCATGAAATTTTCTGGATTTGGGGGGAAAACCGCAAAACTTATATAAACCGATTTCTCTCTTTTTAAATAAAAAGTGCGGTTTTTCCCATGATGTATGAGTCGTCCACCATGAGTTTGCTGATGGATTTCGAGACCCGATTCGAGGAGACGGATGAACCGTTTCGGGTACATGGTGGACCCGGTAAGGTACCCCAAGGCAAGAAGCGCGTGATGATGACGATGTGAGCCTGGCAGGGGAGCACTAGCTACCGGTGATTTTACCTGACGCGTCGGATATCCGGAGGATACCGTCGTGGTCTTGAGATGGATTGTAGGGGCCGGTCTGGACTGACGGCGCCCTAGATATTGTGATTGAGACATTAAGATTTCGAGATATTGAGGTACAGAGACTGTGATACAGAGATATCGAGATATTGGGATTACGTTTTGTGCCGATGCTAGGCACTGTTTTATGCTGATTTCATTATGATACCTCATTTTAAAAATACAAAGGAAATCTCACTAAATTATGAAAACGGTTCTTCATTTACATGTATTCTGTTTTCATGCATTCATACCTCATTCATATGATATATTGCTACTTGAGGCACTGACACGGGCACATGAAATTACACTCGGGTTAGATATTTACCCTAGCCTTGTTATAGGCTACGTGTTATTCATATATTTGAGGATATATTATGATCATTGACCTAGGTTGCGTTATTTATGTGATTTCTGTGCTTAGATATTTTTCTATTCACAAGTTGGCAACTCACCCCCGTTGTGCCCCAGTTTCTTGCAGGTTTGCCGTACAGGTTTCTTTACGGCTTGCAGGCATAGTTTCCTTCGGGTGATTTGCTAGTAGGTGGGTTTACTTGTATCGTACCCCCATTTTATATCTTATATATTATTATTCTGTTGTATCTATAAGTTCCATCAACCAAACATGTATTTATTTGAGATAGAGACCAGTGATGTTTATTCTTTCGACCTTAGAGTCGCGCGTTGTATTTTTGTGGTTTTCTTGTGGTTTTTGAGTTTCCTTTTGAATTTTGATCCTCGCCCTTGGCGTTGTATATTATATTGCTTGTGTAGTTGTGACCGTCGATTGACGAAGAGCTAGCTCCCACTTGGGGATGCCTTTTTATTGATTTCGTATACTATTCATGTTGTATCCCATTTGGGGGCCAGTTTTTACAAAAGAGACTCTGCCGAAATTTTCGGGAAATTTTTGATGTTTTTAAAACCGCCTAATTCGGCTTATGCTATTGAAACTACTTGCTTTAAGTTGGTTTTTCCTGCACTCTATATCTTTCTTGGTTTGGATTTCTGAGTTTTCGGTTTACTTAGATTACGTACGCCTCGAGACGTTCGTAGTTTAAGTGCCGGTCATGTTCCGTACATTCGGGTCGTGACACCTCTGGATATCCGCCGTGCCAAAACAGTCACCGGTAGGTAATCCATCCCCTGCCAGGCTCAACGTCAACAACACGATCCTCTTGCCCCGGGGATCTTACCGGGCCCACCATATACCCGTGATGGTTCCTCCACTCCTCGACACAGATCTCGAAAAGCACAGCAAACTCATGGTGGACGACACTTTACATCATTAGAAAACCGCAACTTTTTATATTTTAAAAGATCATAAGTTGTAAATTTTGCGGCTTTCCCCGAAATCCAGAAATATCATAAATCTCAATAAATCATCATAAGTGCATATGTCAATGATAATGAATGCATATGGTATCAATAACCAAGTTGCAATGTATGATTAATCAACTAGGCATGAACAATTGATGTAATGGTATACATGCACATGAATAGCAATTCTACAATGTTATTTTAAGGATTTATTGCAATAGTACATATTTAAGTATCAAATATGGTGACAACATTCTAGATTATAAGTTATCTAGTGTCGTGGCATGGCAATTACCAGGGCGTGTGTGTTCTCATGAATAGTGCTCGTGTTGCATATAAAAACCCTGGCAATGGTGCAGGTGTCCTATAGAATGGGTTCGCATATGTCTGACAATATAAAGCATGGATATAGCATGATGTTACGCAAGCATTTACTCCTAATTACTAATATCACTAGAAATTTTTAAACTACTTAAACTATTGGGCGACTTGATCCATCCGAACGATAGTCCCCCGTAGATGTTACATCTACTCACCGAAATCCCTAGCTAGCTACGTCCAATCGCCGCTTTCCCTTTTCGTGCCGCGTCCGACGTCTCCGCGACCGAACCTGGAATTTACATCAATACAAAACATAAGGTTACATATCATGAAACGACGCAAATCCCGAACGAGAATATCTACGTTCACAAGCTAGGCACAACGTGCACAAGGTGCGCGGAACACACACGAAAACCGTAAAAACTAACTAGAATCGTCGATTTGGTCGCCCGGCAAAGCTAAAACCCGATCACTCAAAAATCCGCACTCACACATCCTAAATGTCATAGGATATACCAAAAATATCATCAAGATATCGCAAATACATCACCACAATAATTTAATAAAACTAGCAAGCATAAACATTCCAAAAATCGGTGCAAACATCGCCGATTTGCGACAAAAAGGACTACAACCTAGCATAACATCCAACCGCAAAACTAGTTAACCACAATCACTTTGATTAAAACACATTACAAAGCTTCAAATCCTATGTTTCCATAAACAACCCTTTCTTGATTTTTCAAACTTAGCAAAATCCAACCCAAATCATACATGATACACTAAATTAACTCTAATTTAAAGTCCAAAAGGCAAGTTAACCACTTAGATTAGGCTAACAAAATAACTAGATAACAAAATAGATTTAATTAACCTACCAATGATTTCTAAAACCCTAGTTTAAATTCAAACCATGAACTAAAAAAACTAGATTAGAAATTATCTATAATTTTAACACTAAAAGAATTTTCAAGTTCTAATTAGCACACTTTAACTAAAAATTAGCCAAGGATTGAAATTATACCTCACAAGCCCAACCCTATGTTGCTATAGCCTCCCAAGATACCATCTTTCTCCAAGATTTAAACCATTTTGGGCTTGAGAAGAGATAGAATAAGGTTTTGTGTTGAAATTGTGAAGGAAATTGTTGATTTTTGGAGCAAATTTTGGATTAACTTTGATGAAGAAAAGAGATGAGGCAAAGAAGGGGAGGGGGCTGCTGCAACAGTAGAAATTCGGTGGAGAGAGAGGGGGATGGGGGATGTGAGGGATTAGTGTGAAAAGTCAAGTTAAAGCCCCCCCAAAAATACCATAATACCCCGACCCAAAAACTATATTTAAATCCTACACAAAACAATTCATTCACAAGACTTAAAGTCAAAAAGAGGGGGATGGGGCTGCTGCAGCAGTGGTGGGGCCGGCCTAGGGGGGGTGAGGGTGAGTTGGAGTGGATACAAAAAGGTTCTATGCAAAAAGACCCCCCACAAGTTCATATTTGCAAATTTTAGTTCAAAATAAACATATTTTTGTTTTCCATAATAAAAAAATAATTAAAACTTGAAATAAAATACTAAAAATTTATATTACAACTAGATTTTAATTAACATGATTTTAAAGCTTAAATTTAGCCTATTTAAATTTCTATTTATTGCTAATTTAATGTATTTTCTTACGGGCTTAAAATAATATTAAAAATTTGAAAAATTAGGAGGAAATTTTAAATGACCAGAAATTTAAAATTAACTCATTAGCAACTAAAAACAAGCAATTATCCATCCAAATTCGGTATAATTAGGCCTAAACTTCAAAATAACAAAAAAGACGATTTACGGAAAAATACCAAATTTTCACCGATTTTCGGGAAAACACCAAAACGACTTTTCAAGGCGTTACAGCGACGCGGCGCGGGCGGGCGCGCGCGCGTGTGGGGATTTTTAGGGACACTCCTCGAGACGCGAGCGCCCGCGGGGCAGTCTCGCGCCGTGCCGGCACCGTGCCACCGACGGATCGGGCCGCCGCGCGGGCCGGAATTCCAGCCGAACGGAGCCGACAATGAGCGGCCGCGTCAGGCCAGCGTGCGCGCGAGGCGCTAAGGCGCGAAGGCGCGAATCTGCGTAAATCGCGTCGCGACACGGCGCGGGCGCGCGCGCGTGTGGGGATTTTTATGGACATTCCTCGAGACGCAAGCGCCCGCGGGGCAGTCTCGTGCCGTGCCGGCGCCGTGCCACCGACGGATCGGGACACCGCATGGGCCGGAATTCTCGCCGAACGGAGCCGACAACGAGCCGCCGTGCGCCCGAGACGCGACTTCACGTAAATCGCGAAGCAGCGCGCCCGTGGGTTTTTTTAGGGACATTCATCAAGTCGTGAGTGCCCGCAGGTCAATCTTGCGCCGCACCGGCATCGTGGCACCGATGGATCCGACGTCGCATGCGCCGGAAGTCTCGCCGAAAGATGCCAACAATGAGCCGCCGCGTCGAACCCCCACGCGCGCGCGCGTGGGTACATTTTATGCAAATTCCGCAAAAAATGAGAGCCCGAGGGACCCGGTTTGGCCTCCGTGATGTGGGGCCCGCGCCGCCCAAGATCCCGCAGCGAACTATCCGTGGGCCCCACCGCCGGCTCCGCGCCGGAGGACGCCACGGGTTGCCCAGACCGGTCCCCCTCCCATCGGGCGCGGCCGTAGTCCCAAAAACATTGCCTGGCATAATGCCCTGCGCCGTGTCATGGCCCTTGCCCATGAGCCATGGCATGAACCGAGCAAGCCCCTCCCACCTACTATAGTTTTCTGGGGAATCCCCTAGAAATGACCCTGGGGGTCCAAAGTGTCTCTGTGGCCATACAAAATTTCTCCATGGTGCCGGGCACAGTGGGTATGGTGCCGGGCACGGCACGGCACGGTGCAGCACCATGCCTGGTGCGGTGCCCATTAGCCGAGAATGCACCGAGCGCCTCCCACCTACAATAGTTTAGGAGGGAAACCCCTATAAATGGCCCCGGTGGTCCAAAGTGTCTCTGTGGCCATACAAAATTTCTCCACGGTGCCGGGCACGGTGCCGGGCACGGCGTGGTGCGGTGCAGCACCGTGCCTGGTGCGGTGCAGCGCCGTGCCTGGTGCGTGCCGCACCGTGCCTGGTGCGTGCCAATGAGCCAATACATGCACCGAGCGCCTCCCACCTGCTATAGTCTAGGTGGGAAACCCCTACAAATGACCCCGGGGGTCCAAAGTGTTTCTGTGGGCACAAAAAATTCTCCGTGGTGCCGGGCACGTGCCTGGTGCGGTGCTGCACCATGCCTGGTGTTAGTTATATGTGTGCCCTAGAGGCCATTACTATACATAGGATGTATATTATAGTGGATGCTTAGACATATATAGGGAGGACTTTCTTGCTCGACATGATAATATGCTATCTGGTTGCTCTTTACCTTAACGTGTACGCTGATTGTCTCTCTGTTACATGTTGGTAAAGCCCTTAGGATGTGTACTTGACTACCTGGACTATGATGCGGATCATACTAGTGGGGACATGGTAGTCCATAAGTACATCCGTCAAAGTCCCTAGTCGTGGGTATATCGAGACGGGGCATCGATATACCAGAGTAGACTAGCGTATACCTTCTCGACCCATACAGATGGGCGATGGATGATCCCATATCCATTGGTGTTTGACATCAGAGATGATACACGGGTGCTCAGTGGAGACTGGGTACACTGGACGGACTCGCCAAGAACTCCCAGATGGTATTATACCTTACGTCAGATGGCAGTTCTCTGGTGACACTGGTACAGAGTAGTCTGTTGACCCGAGATCATCATAGAGTCTTGTGTGGTTCCCACTGTGATTTAATTTCCACCTTACCACGTCCAAGAGGGCGTGCAAAACGGTGGTTTTTGGGTACAGTCCCGAATCACATGGAGGCAATGAGCGATAGGAGGGGATTCGTCTCTCCCGGTATAGGGAGTTGATGTTGCGCTGTGTTCGATTGACTATAACCGGAAATCCCTGGCCAGGGTTGCTGAGATTTACTGGTAAGTGTTACTAGTAGTTTCTCGAATTGTTATAGACCTTATATCGACACGACTTATCGAGCTATTGGGGTCTGACGTTTACTACCCCTAGGCGAGATATGCGACATATCAGACGACGAGACCGGACTGTACGGTAAGTGTTACTGGTTGGATTCACAGGAGTGTGAGCGGGCTTGCTCGTCGATCTTCTGATCGCTCAATACCCGGGTGGCCATTACGTTTAGCAGACCGCTTGCGGCTTGTGGGTGTTTGATATGATCATCATCTGCTGCCGGCGTATTGACGAGTCTTTAGAGTCCTACACAGAGGTTTCCTGGCTCAAGCGAAATGAAATAGGAGCGCATATGAGATATGTGCGGGACCGAGAATAATTCGTGTATGAGATACCGTATTCCATTCTCGCGATGAATGTATCGAATGGTTGTATGCGATATAACCTAGTTATCGAATCAAGGATTGATTCGATAAATCGATACATTGTATATTAGTCGGTTATATACGATATGACCGGATCGTTAAATCAAGTGTTGATTTAATGATTTAATGCATAATTATATATTTGATATATTACTTTGCATTAACTAGTATTGGTTCACTTTAAATGGTTTTTCTCACTTGTTTGTGCACATTGTATATGTGATATACTTTTGTACACAAGTTTGTATCATGTTTGATGACACATGCTCACTAGGGTTTGTGTAAAGATTAAACCATGGTTGTATATTGGTTAGGGTTTTCATTTTCTTATTCATTTATTTTATTTATTTTATTTTGGAAATGATAAAGAGAAAATGGTGGCTTTCTTTGTTCTTTGCTTGAAGCTTCTTGAAGCTTCAAAGCATCTTTGACTAAGTGACCATTTTGTCTTCATGCTTAACCCTAACCCTTTAACTAACCTTAGTTTATTCTCTACACTTGACCATGGTTGCCATATGATAAGTATTCTTATTATTTTCATTTTACAAAATACTTATCATATCATCATCATCTTCTTCTTCTTCTTCTTCATATGAAGAAGCTTGCCTCCATCAATGGCAACTTGAGAAAATGAGTGAGAAATCCAATTCTAAAGTGAACCCACTTCCTATTTCTTCATCCTCTACCACTTTCCAAGTAGTATAGGGTGTTTTCTTCACAAGTTTCATGACTTGGTGAAGTGGGAGCTTGATCTTGTGATGCCTCGACGTAGATCATCTTCGGCATCGTTGTGGACGACCTAGCCCGCCCATTTCTCCGATGGAGTCGACACTAGAGTCCAAGATTCGATTTGGACAGCGGAGAGGACTTCATCACAGAGCTATGGAGGTGGAGGACCGGATCTACAAAGGTTGTAGCCTCTTTCATCTAGTTAAGTTGTTATCTAGTTATCTTTTTCGCCTAAATATCTAGTTAACGATCCGTATTAGGGTTTCTCGGCACCCGTAAAATTTGAAATTGGCATGGTTGATGCCTTGTGAGACCTCCTTAGTGTGCCTAGGAACCCTACAGATGGTATCAGAGCCTAGCTAGAGCCTTAGGCGATGCGTAGACGGAGTTAGAAGTCCGATTAAACCGAAACCCTAACGCAAATTTGCTCTCTGGACTTTTTCCAAAAATTGGGTTTTTTCTAGATTAAAAATATGCATAAAATTCAGCAGGAAATTCTAAGAATTACGGTGCAAAAATAACCTAATGATCTGTCTAAAGTGCGGCGGAACCGCGGCATTAGCGTGCTAATGCGGCGGTTCCGCGGCCATTTTGTCTCTTCTCCCATTGAATTTTGCATAGTAATTCCTATTTTTCAGTGCTGGTTTTCCTGGGATATTTTTTTTCTGAACTCAAGAGTTGAGTTTTCTGGGTTGTATTGGGGACTCGGTGTTTCGATCGGATTGTCTAATTTAGTCTATGTGGCTTTCCGGATATTTTAGAATATGTTAAAAAGTTCGACCGGATATAAATACCCACCTTTTCCCCTGCCGGAAAATTTCCAAGTGTTGGATTTTTCTGTGGTTTAAGGACGTTCCAAGTAATGCAAGTAACGCGATGGTCCCTCTAGAAGAAAACAAACCTTAACTCGATTATGTGACCGTCTTGAACTGCCCTTTGAACCTTCGGGTTTGGGGCAGTACGGCGTGCCACATGTGAGGCGTTGGCTTGACCCTTCTACGGCTGGACCGTTGGTACTGAGGCACGAAGTGAATGTTTTTAAACTTATTTCAAGTGTTGATCTGTTTCGGGAAAACTTGGATGTTCGATTGTCCGATCGGAAAGTTTAACATTTTCTATTTATCCGTAATGGGATACAACATTTGGAATTCACAAACAGTTATGAGATAACTGAATGAATGTTATAAATCTAGCGGTTTAGTCTCACTTGATCGGTTGCCACGGAATTTTGATGTGATCAAAAGTCCGTCGCAATCACGTAGCGTACGCGGATACTCGCCGGGTAAACTTAATAGACAGCCTCACCCCATAGCCCCGACTAAGTGACTGTAGGAGAACCCCGTCGCCGAAAGCATCCGTTCGGGTGCTCGCGGTAGCGGTGTTCCGCCTTGGTGCACTTTGTCGACGGCGTCGGGGGTGCGGCCGTCTACTAAAGTTCGCGACGAGCATTCGATCAGGATGTCGGGAATCTTGTTGAATTACCCGACTTGATATTGAAAAGTGTTTTCGATTTTGAGACTAAAATGCGGGGTTTATGATTGTTAGGCATGCGATGTCTAAGGAATTCATTTGATTAGGCATGCGATGTCTATGCAGGTTGCGGATTCCAACTGTTGTAGTTTTACACTTTCTTTTCTGTGACCGTAAGTGTAATATGTGATATCGCCGGTTTCGTTGCTATATGTCAACGACAATTGGGATGGACATATTTACTTACGTTGATGACATGTGATGTTATGTGTTGCTGGATATGTTATATTGGATCGTCGTGTTTGAATAGACGGGGGTTTTTATGTGAGATGAGTGTTTTTCATTTTCTTTCATGTAAAAACTTGTATGTAATATTCTTTTATTGGGGCACTTCCAGGTTGCGGAAGATGTCACCTTTTGTATATTATTTACTTTTCCGCACTAGGATAGACCCAAGGAGGGGAGCACAAGTAACCGGGTTCTGGAGTCCAGTGGGAGACCAACTCGAGGAGTCGAGCCCGGGTCTCCTAACTCCAGAATTGGTAGGGTTTCTTGCCGCTCTCGTAGGGGTCTAGGGGTGTGGGTTTGGCTATTCATCACGACCGTGGAATCCGTGTTTTATACTGGCTCGTATTGAAAACACGGACGTCCTAGTATATCCAATATTTCATATGATTCTTCTGCTGCGATATCTGTGATGTGATCATATGATATATTATATAGGCGTTACTTATGTTTTACACCCGTGCTAGCCTGCCCCGCTCTGTCGTTAGTTACCTAACCTAACGGTGTACGAGGGGACATTGAGGTGAATGCGGATGGCATAAGTGTACGTCGTATTTATCTGTGATGTTTAGGTACTTAAATGATGGGACTTCATTAATGAGATTAATGAAAGAAAAGAAACCTAAAAATGTTGTAGAATCGAATTTCAAAATAAAAAGGGTAGCTACAGTTCTTGCTTTGCACAGAGGTATATGTGATATATCCTGCACCTTATTCGATGAGGAAAGGACCGAGATCCCTTCACCGGGAGTGACACCTTTAGCAATAACTGGCAGATGCTACACACTCGGTTTGTCTTTTGATTTCTTTTAAGAGTTTTTGCTTTGCACAGTGATATATATGATATATCCCGCACCTCATTCTACGAGGAAAGGACCGACGATCCCTTCACCGGGAGTGACTCCTTTAGCAAAACTAGAAAAGCCTCAAAAACACTCCATTTTTAAAATCATTTGATTCTACAACGATATCAAGTTCATTACGCAATAGGTTTTCAGAAAAACCTGTCGTAGCCCTCCGTCATTTCAGATAAGTCCTACTTAGTATTCGTGCTACGTTTGTTGACCTCCGTCAAGGCGTAGTGTGCGGTAGCTAACTAGTATTTATCTGTTTATGCATATGATGCAGATTGGATTAGGGTAGTCGTGCGGCCTTGTTGACCTCCGTCAAGGGTCGTGCGGGTGGGTTTAATTCGATCAAGAAATGACGGGTTGAACTTGACTAGTAGCCTATGGTTTGTTGACCTCCGTCAAAGTCATAGGACGCTAGGGGCAAAATATTATCGGGAATTTCAAGTGTTGAAATTTGCAATGAGATTGCATACCTTCTATGAGATAGTTGGATCCCGATACCCGCTGCGAGTAAGAGTTACTCCTGAAAGGTTCCTAGGCACCCTAGTGGGTTCTCACAAGGCATCGAACATGCCAAATTAAAATTTTTAGTGCCGAGAAACCCTAGACTACGGATCTTTAACTAGATGTTTAGGCGATATAGATAACTAGTTAACAGTTAACTACAGGGATACGGAAATTACAACCTTTGTAGATCCGGATATCCACCTCCACGGCTCCGCAACGTCATGTTCTCGCTGTCCATCATGAATCCTCGACTCGATCATCGGCTTCATCGGGAAAGCAAGCGGAATAGGTCGTCGGCTTTGTGTCAAAGACGATCTACGTCGAGGTTGCACAAACTCAAGCTCCGACTTCACAAACTTGTGAAACTTGTGAAGTAAACACCCAAAACAACTTGGCAAGAGGTAGAGGGTGAAGAAATAGGAGGTGGGTTCACTTTAGATTTGGATTTAACTCACTAGATCTCAACTTGCCATTGGAGTAGCAAGCTTGAAGATGAAGAAGAAGATGAGCTCATGAAAAGAATATGATAAGTGTTGTCTTAAAAATAATTTTAAATCAAATACTTATCATAACATGAACTAGGGTTAAGTGTAGAGAATTAACCATGGTCACTTTAGATGGATTAGGGTTAAGCATGAAGATAAGGATGGTTAGCAAAGTCAAAGCTTCATGAAGCTTCAATATAAAACAAACTTAGCCACCATTCTTATCATAACACATTTCTAAATAAATAATCAAATAAATAAATGATAAATGAATATGCAAAACCCTAATTATCAAGTTAACCATGGATTAATTCTATACACTTAACTAAATGATCAAGTATCATCAAACATGATACAAAAAGGTGCACGAAAGCATATCACATATACAATGTGCAATCCAAGTGAGAAAAATCCGTTTAAAGTGAACCAATACTAGTTAATGCAAAATAATATATCAAATATATAATTATACATTAAATCATTAAATCAACACTTGATTCAATGATCCGGTCATGTCGCACATAACCTACTAGTATTCAATGCATCGATTTATCGAATCAATGATTCGATAACTAGGTCATATCGAATATAACCAATCGAAACATATATCGCGAGAATGAAATGCGGTATCACATACACGCATCATTCTCGGTCCTGCACATATCTCATATGCGCTCCTATTTCGTTTCGCTTGAGCCAGGAAACCTCTGTGTAGGACTCTAAAGACTCGTCAATATGCCGGTAGCAGATGATGATCATATCAAGCACCCACAAGCCGCAAGCGGTCTGCTAAACGTAACGGCCACCCGGGTATTGAGCGATCAGAAGATCGACGAGCTAGCCCGCTCACACTCCTGCGAATCCGACCAGTAACACTTACCATACAGTCAAGTCTCTTCGTCAGATACGTCGCATATCAAGTCTAGGGGTGGTATACGTCAGACCCCAATAACCCGATAAGTCGTGCTGATGTGAGGCTCGTAACGGGTCGAGAAACTACTGGTAACACTTACCAGCAAATCTCTGATCAGCCCTGGCCAGGGACTTCCCTGTTACGGCCAATCAAGCATAGCGCAACATCAACCCCCAATACCGGGAGAGACGAAACCCCTCCTATCGCTCATTGCCTCCATGTGATTCGGGACTGTACCCAAAGACCACCGTTTTGCACGCCCTCATGGACGTGGTAAGGTGGAGATCAAAGCATAGTGGGAATCACACAAGACTCTATGACGATCTCGGGTCTACAGACTAACCTGTACCAGTGTCACCTGAGAACTGCCATCTGACGTGAGGTATAATACCATCTGGGAGTTCTCGGCGAGTCCGTCCAGTGTACCCAGTTTTCACTGAGCACCCGTATACCATCTCTGATGTCAAACACCAATGGATATGGGATCATCCATCGCCCATCACATGGGTCAAGAAGCGTATACGCTAGTCTACTCTTGTATATCGATGCCCCGTCTCGAGACACCTACGACTAGGGACCTTGAAGGATGTACTTATGGACTACCATGTCCCCACTAGTATGATCTGCATCATATCCCAGGTAGTCAAGTACATATCCTAAGGGCTTTACCAACATGTAACTATAAGACAGTATAAAGAGACTAGTGTACATGTTAAGATAAATGGCAACCAGATAGCATACTATCATGTCGAGCAAGAAAGTCATCTCTATATATGTCCAAGCATCCAATATAATATACATAATCTGTACAATACTGGCCTCTAGGGCATACATACAACTAACAATCTCCCACTTGCACTAGGGCCAGCTGCTGTAGTATCTCATACCGAGCATCCCGAAGAGTCTCTCAAACTGTATCTGGGGAATGGCCTTCGTGAGTGGATCCGCCGTGTTGTTCTTCGTGTCAACTCTCCTGACCTCGATCTCCCGGCGATCAACTATCTCCCGGATCAGGTGATACCGCCTCAGAATATGCCTGGACCGCTGATGGGACCTGGGTTCCTTGGCCAAAGCCACCGCTCCATTGTTATCGCAATACAAAGGTATTGGATGCTCAATGGATGGAACCACACCAAGTTCAGAAATGAACTTCTTGATCCAGACAGCCTCTTTGGCAGCATCGTTGGCAGCGATGTATTCAGCCTCCATCGTGGAGTCTGCCACGGTTTCCTGCTTGGAACTCTTCCAGCTAACCGCCCCTCCGTAAAGGGTAAAGACAAAGCCCGACTGCGACTTAGAGTCGTCCTTATCACTCTGGAAGCTCGAATCGGTAAAGGACTCCACTTGGAGTTCTCCGTTACCATACACCAAGAACATATCTCTAGTCCTTCGCAAGTACTTGAGAATGCTCTTCACAGCTGTCCAGTGACTCTCTCCAGGATCAGCTTGATACCTGCTCACTACACTTAGTGAGTATGCTACATCGGGTCTGGTACATAGCATCGCATACATGATAGAGCCTACTGCCGAAGCATAGGGTATCCCTTGCATGCGAGCTCTCTCCAAATCAGTCTTGGGAGACATCTCTTTGGAGAGAGTGACTCCAGAGATCGTGGGTAAGTTCCCACGCTTGGACTCTTCCATACTAAACCTCTTTAGTATGGTGTCAATGTACCTGGATTGGGACAATCCCAAAATCCGTTTGGATCTATCTCTATAGATCCTAATTCCCAATATGCAGGAGGCATCACCAAGATCTTTCATTGAGAATCTTTATGATAAGAAGAGCTTGACCGATTGCAGCATAGGAATATCATTTCCTATCAAGAGTATGTCGTCCACGTACAATACGAGGAAGACAACCTTACTCTCTGCCACCTTCTTGTAGATACAAGGTTCATCTGGATTTTTGACGAAATCAAACTCTTTGATAACGACGTCAAAGCAGATGTTCCAACTCCGCGACGCTTGCTTTAATCCATAAATGGATTTAAGCAGCTTGCATACCTTCCCGCTGCTCCCACTGTCTACGAATCCCTCTGGCTGAGTCATGTACACGCACTCTTCTAAATCTCCATTTAGAAAGGCGGTCTTAACATCCATCTGCCAGATTTCGTAGTCATGAAAAGCAGCAATGGCAAGCATGATTCGGATGGATTTAAGCATAGCCACTGGAGAAAAGGTCTCGTCATAGTCCACACCTGGTCTTTGACGAAAACCCTTTGCTACAAGTCTAGCTTTGAAAGTCTCCACTTTCCCATCTACACCAAGTTTCTTCTTGAAGATCCACTTGCTCCCAATGGGTTTTACCCCTTCAGGAGCAACATCCAAAGTCCATACTTTGTTGGTGTACATGGAATCCATCTCGGACCGCATAGCATCCAGCCATTTCACTGAGTCCCTACTCGTGATGGCCTGCTCGAAGCTAGTTGGGTCATCATCCTCCATGATGCAATCCTCTCTTCCACCATCAATGAGAAAACCGTAGTATCTCTCAGGTGGACGAGAAACCCTACTAGATCGGCGGAGAGGCTGAGGTTCGTCGGAAGCTACTGAATGCTCTGGTTCCACTAAATCTTCTGTTGTGTTTTGTTCAGCTGGAACCTCTTCCAGTTCTACCTCAGAGCCACTAATTTCTATTGCAAGAAATTCCTTTTCTAAAAAGGTGGCATGTTGAGCAACAAATACTCTTTGTTCCTCACTGTGGTAGAAGATATACCCTCGCGAATGTTTGGGATATCCAACAAACTTACACAATACAGATCTTGCCTCGAGTTTGTCCGGTTTTTGTCTTTTGACATAGGCCGGGCAACCCCATATCTTTATAAAATTTAGATATGGTCTCTTCCCTTCCCATATCTCATATGGTGTGGTAGGCACAGATTTGGTGGGAACCCTGTTCAGTAGGTATGCTGCTGTTTCCAGCGCATATCCCCAGAAGGAAATAGGCAACTCAGCTACACTCATCATAGAGCGCACCATATCTAATAGGGTGCGGTTTCTCCGCTCCGATACACCGTTGTGCTGTGGTGTATATGGAGGAGTTAGCTGAGAGAGAATCCCATTCTCTTTTAGGAAGTCCATGAATTCAATGCTCAAGTATTCTCCTCCTCGATCAGATCGTAGGATTTTAATACTTTTTCCGGTTTGGTTCTCGACTTCTTGTTTATATTCTCTAAATTTCTCAAAAGCTTCTGATTTGTGTTTCATCAGGAACACATATCCGAATCTAGAGAGATCGTCAGTGAATGTAATGAAGTACGAAGAACCATCCCTGGCATGTGTAGACATGGGACCGCATACATCACTATGTATCAATCCTAAGAGTTCGGTAACTCTTTCTCCGTGTCCCGTAAACGGAGTCTTGGTCATCTTGCCTTTGAGACATGACTGGCAAGTGTCATAGGATGAAAATTCAAACGGATTTAAATATCCATCCTTATGCAACTTAGCTAGTCGTGTCACATTGATGTGACCCAGTCTACAATGCCACAAGAAGGATTCATTGAGTTCAGAACTCTTCCTCTTGTGTGTGTTTGTTATACTGAGGACTGTTGATTGGTTTAGAACATAAATGCCATTGCACAACGTGCCTGATCCAACCAACTTTTGGTTATGGAAAATGTTCATAACATTGTCTTGTAATACAAAATTATATCCCTCTTTACTTAATAAAGAAACCGATATAATGTTGCATATCAGGTTCGGCATGTAATAGCATTCGTTCAGAACCAATGTATTACCTGTTGGTAATACAAGGTGATATTCCCCGACAGTCTTAGCTGCAACAATTGCACCATTTCCAACTCTAATGTCTTTATCACCTTCTCCAAGTTCTCTACCTTTCCTAAGCCCATGTAACTGATTACATATATGGGATCCTGACCCGGTATCCAATACCCAGGACGTAGAGCAAATGGAGAAACAGTTCTCAGTAACGAACACACCCGAAGAAAATGCATCAATATGTACTTTCTTCATTCGGGTGGCATGGGAATCCTGGTATTCCCCTATATCCTGTTCAGTCCTATAACTCTTATAGGAAAGAACGGAACCAACGTTCCCCAGCACAGTATAACATGCGGGTTCGGTCAATACATCCATTTTATTATCTTTATTAAGGCATGAAATGGTCGCTACCTGGAGAGAGAGAGAAGAAAACACTTTAGCGTAAGCTCGTGCAAGATCAGATTGGTTATTATCTTATCTAATCAGGATGGCTCCCACTGCTTTTTATCAAATCTTCCTCCAAACCCTAAAAGGAAAGACTAGCCGGGATTAATTACACACTACAAGTTCGCCAATCTTTCAGCCAGGCCAGTGTCGGTACTTTGAGGGAGGTCCCCCGTGCTTTCGCACGAACCTAATTAATGTAAACCTCGTTTTCCCAGAGGCGTAACCCCGTTGACACCTTTCTAGACACCTACTTGATCGGCTAATTGCAATGTGTAAAACTCTCCCAGGAGTAACTCTTACTCGCAGCGGGTATCGGGATCCAACTATCTCATAGAAGGTATGCAATCTCATTGCAAATTTCAACACTTGAAATTCCCGATAATATTTTGCCCCAAGCATCCTATGACCTTGACGGAGGTCAACAAACCACAGGGTGCAAGTCAAGTTCAACCCGTCATTTCTTGATTGAATCAAACCCACCCGCACGACCCTTGACGGAGGTCAACAAGGTCGTACGACTGCCCTAATCCAATCTGCATCATATGCATAAGCAGACAAATACTAGTTAGCTACCGCACACTACGCCTTAACGGAGGTCAACAAACGTAGCACGAATACTAAGTAGGATTTATCTGAAATGACGGAGGGCTACGCAGGTTTTCATAAAACCATGAGCGTAATGAACTTGATATCGTTATAGAATCAAATGAAGTTTTAAAATGGAGTGATTTTGAGGCTTTTCTAGTTTTGCTAAAGGAGTCACTCCCGGTGAAGGGATCTCGGTCCTTTCCTCGTCGAATGAGGTGCGGGATATATCATATATATCGCTGTGCAAAGCAAAAACCCAAAAGCAGTCAAAAGCAAACCGAGTGTGTAGCATCAGCCAGTTATTGCTAAAGGAGTCACTCCCGGTGAAGGGATCTCGGTCCTTTCCTCGTCAAATGAGGTGCGGGGTATATCATATATACCGCTATGCAAAGCAAGAACTGTAGCTACCTGTTTTATTTTAAAATTCGATTCCACAACATCTTAGGTTTCTTATCTTTCATTAATCACATTAATGAAGTCCCATCATTTAGTACCTAAACATCACAGATAGATATGACGTACACTTATGCCATCCGCATTCGCCTCGATGTCCCCTCGTGCACCGTTAGGTTAGGTAACTAACGACAGAGCAGGGCAGGGCTAGCGCGGGTGTAAAACATAAGTAACGTCTATATATAATATATCATATATACTATATACTAAATCCATCACAGAAACATCACATGATCTCATCACAGATATCGCAGCAGAATAAACATATGAAATATTGGATATACTAGGACGTCCGTGTTTTCAATACGAGCCAGTATAAAACACGGATTCCACGGTCGTGATGAATAGCCAATCCCACACCCCTAGACCCCTACGAGAGCGGCAAGCAACCCTGCCAATTCTAGGGTTAGGAGACCCGGACTCGACTCCTCGAGTTGGTCTCCCACTGGACCCCAGAACCCGGTTACTTATGCTCCCCTCCTTGGGTCTATCCTAGTGCAGAAAAGTAAATAATATACAAAGGGTGACAACTCCCGCATCCTGGAAGTGCCCCGAATAAAAGAATATTACATACAAGTTTTTACATGAATGAAAATGAAAAACACTCATCTCACATAAAAACCCCCGGCTATTCAAACACGACGATCCAATATAACATATCCAGCAACACATAACATCATATGTCATCAACGTAAATAAGTATGCATACCCCAATTGTCGTTGTCGTATAGCAACGAAACCGGCGATATGAACATACTACACTTACGGTCACAGAAAAGAAAGTGTAAAACTACAACAATTGGAATCCGCAACTACTTTAGACATCGCATGCCTAACAGATATAAATCCCGCATTTTAGTCTCATTATCGAAAACTCTTTTCAATATCATATGGGACTAAACTGCTAGATTTATAACATTCATCCAGTTATCTCATAACTGTTTGTGAATTCCAATTATTGTATCCAATTCCGGATAAATAGAATATATCAAACTTTCCGATCGAACATTCGAACACCCAAGTTTTCCCGACACCGATCAACACATGAAATAGGCTCAAAGACATTCACTTCATACCTCAGTACCGACGGTCCTGCCGTAGAAGGGTCAAGCCAACGCCTCACATGTGGCACGCCGTACTGCCCCAAACCCGAAGGTTCAAAGGGCAGTTCAAGACGGTCACATAATCGAGTTAAGGTTTGTGTCTTCTAGAGGGACCATCGCGTTACTTGCACTACTTCGAACGTCTTTTAACCACAGAAAAGTCCAACACTTGGAATTATTCGGCAGGGGAAAACCTGGGTATTTATATCCTGACGAACTCTTTAACATATTCAACAGTTATCTGGAAAAACACAAAAGACGAAATTTGATAATCCGATCGAAATACTGATTCCCAATAGTACCCCAAAATACTCTTCTGTAAAGTCACAATAAAAATATCCCAGAAAACATAGCATTATATTACAAGAGTTACTGTGCAGAAATAATTATGAAAGGGAACAGTACTGCCGCGGAAGCGCCGCACATGCCTAGCATGTGCCGCCCTTCCGCGGTGGAAAAGTTGAATTACCCCCTCGTATTTCACAGTAATTCTAATAACACCCTGCTTGATTTTCTACATATTTTTAATTGACAAAAATCCGAATTTTTAGAAAAAGTCCAGAGAGCATTTTTAGGTTTTGGATTTCGGTTCGATCGGGTTTCAAACGTCGTCGGGACTTCGCCTAAGGCTCTAGCTAGGCTCTGATACCAGTGAAAGGTTCCTAGGCACCCTAGTGGGTTCTCACAAGGCATCGAACATGCCAAATTAAAATTTTTAGTGCCGAGAAACCCTAGACTACGGATCTTTAACTAGATGTTTAGGCGATATAGATAACTAGTTAACAGTTAACTACAGGGATACGGAAATTACAACCTTTGTAGATCCGGATATCCACCTCCACGGCTCCGCAACGTCATGTTCTCGCTGTCCATCATGAATCCTCGACTCGATCATCGGCTTCATCGGGAAAGAAAGCGGAATAGGTCGTCGGCTTTGTGTCAAAGACGATCTACGTCGAGGTTGCACAAACTCAAGCTCCGACTTCACAAACTTGTGAAACTTGTGAAGTAAACACCCAAAACAACTTGGCAAGAGGTAGAGGGTGAAGAAATAGGAGGTGGGTTCACTTTAGATTTGGATTTAACTCACTAGATCTCAACTTGCCATTGGAGTAGCAAGCTTGAAGATGAAGAAGAAGATGAGCTCATGAAAAGAATATGATAAGTGTTGTCTTAAAAATAATTTTAAATCAAATACTTATCATAACATGAACTAGGGTTAAGTGTAGAGAATTAACCATGGTCACTTTAGATGGATTAGGGTTAAGCATGAAGATAAGGATGGTTAGCAAAGTCAAAGCTTCATGAAGCTTCAATATAAAACAAACTTAGCCACCATTCTTATCATAACACATTTCTAAATAAAAAATCAAATAAATAAATGATAAATGAATATGCAAAACCCTAATTATCAAGTTAACCATGGATTAATTCTATACACTTAACTAAATGATCAAGTATCATCAAACATGATACAAAAAGGTGCACGAAAGCATATCACATATACAATGTGCAATCCAAGTGAGAAATATCCGTTTAAAGTGAACCAATACTAGTTAATGCAAAGTAATATATCAAATATATAATTATACATTAAATCATTAAATCAACACTTGATTCAATGATCCGGTCATGTCGCACATAACCAACTAGTATTCAATGCATCGATTTATCGAATCAATGATTCGATAACTAGGTCATATCGAATATAACCAATCGAAACATATATCGCGAGAATGAAATGCGGTATCACATACACGCATCATTCTCGGTCCTGCACATATCTCATATGCGCTCCTATTTCGTTTCGCTTGAGCCAGGAAACCTCTGTGTAGGACTCTAAAGACTCGTCAATACGCCGGTAGCAGATGATGATCATATCAAGCACCCACAAGCCGCAAGCGGTCTGCTAAACGTAACGGCCACCCGGGTATTGAGCGATCAGAAGATCGACGAGCTAGCCCGCTCACACTCCTGCGAATCCGACCAGTAACACTTACCATACAGTCAAGTCTCTTCGTCAGATACGTCGCATATCAAGTCTAGGGGTGGTATACGTCAGACCCTAATAACCCGATAAGTCGTGCTGATGTGAGGCTCGTAACGGGTCGAGAAACTACTGGTAACACTTACCAGCAAATCTCTGATCAGCCCAGGCCAGAGACTTCCCTGTTACGGCCAATCAAGCACAGCGCAACATCAACCCCCAATACCGGGAGAGACGAAACCCCTCCTATCGCTCATTGCCTCCATGTGATTCGGGACTGTACCCAAAGACCACCGTTTTGCACGCCCTCATGGACGTGGTAAGGTGGAGATCAAAGCACAGTGGGAATCACACAAGACTCTATGACGATCTCGGGTCTACAGACTAACCTGTACCAGTGTCACCTGAGAACTGCCATCTGACGTGAGGTATAATACCATCTGGGAGTTCTCGGCGAGTCCGTCCAGTGTACCCAGTTTTCACTGAGCACCCGTATACCATCTCTGATGTCAAACACCAATGGATATGGGATCATCCATCGCCCATCACATGGGTCGAGAAGCGTATACGCTAGTCTACTCTGGTATATCGATGCCCCGTCTCGAGACACCTACGACTAGGGACCTTGAAGGATGTACTTATGGACTACCATGTCCCCACTAGTATGATCTGCATCATAGCCCAGGTAGTCAAGTACATATCCTAAGGGCTTTACCAACATGTAACTATAAGACAGTATAAAGAGACTAGTGTACATGTTAAGATAAATGGCAACCAGATAGCATACTATCATGTCGAGCAAGAAAGTCATCTCTATATATGTCCAAGCATCCAATATAATATACATAATCTGTACAATACTGGCCTCTAGGGCATACATACAACTAACAACTCCTGGGAGAATTTTACACATTACAATTAGCCGATCAAGTAGGTGTCTAGAAAGGTGTCAACGAGATTACGCCTCTGGGAAAATGAGGTTTACATTAATTAGGTTCATGCGAAAGCACGGGGGACCTCCCTCAAAGTACCGACACTGGCCTGGCTGAAAGATTGGCGAACTTGTAGTGTGTAATTAATCCCGGCTAGTCTTTCCTTTTAGGGTTTGAAGGAAGATTTGATAAAAACAGTGGGAGCCATCCTGATTAGATAAAATAAAACCAATCTATTCTTGCAAGAGCACACGCTGAGTGTTTTCTTCTCTCTCTCTCTCCAGGTAGCGACCATATCACGCCTTAATCAAGATAATAATACGGAATTTTGACCGAACCCGCTTGTTATATTGAGCTGGGGAACGTTGGTCCCGCTCTAACTTATAATAGTTATAAGACAGAGCAGGAAATTGGGGAATACCAGATTTCCCGTGCCGCCCAAACGAAGAAAGTGCATGTGATGCATCATCTTCGGGTGTGTTCGTTACAAAGAACTGTTTCTCAGTATCCTCCGCATTCTGGGTATATGATACCAGATCAGGATCCCAAATATGTAATCTGTTACATAGGGCTACAAAAGGGTAGAAAAACTGAGAACGGGTGATAAGTTTCATGAGACAGAAAACGGGGCAAGAGTTGCAGCCAAGTCTGTTGGTCACTGTCACCCTGTATTACCAATACATTGATTTTGAACGAATGTTATTAGATACCGAACCTGATATACAAAATCATATCTGTCTCTTTATTAGTAAAGAAATGATAAAATTTTGTATAGTTGGATAATGTTTTGAACATTTCCTATATCAAAAGTTGATCGGTTCAGACACGTTCTAAAAGCATTAATGTTCTAAATCAAACTACAGTTCTTTAGTATACTAAACACACAAAAGAGGAAGAGTTCAGAAATGAACGAATCCTTCTTGAGGCATTGTAGACTAGGTCATATCAATGCGACCCGACTAGCTGAAGTTACATGTAGATGCATATTTAAATCAGTTTGAATCTACATCTTATGAAACTTGCCAGTCATGTCACAGAGATATAATGACACCAGCTCTGTTTATTGGAAACAAAGAAAGAGTTAATGAACTCTTGGGACTGATACATGATGATGTATGTAAGGTCTCCAGTCTACACATGCCAGGACTGGTTCTTTATACTTCATTACATTCTCTGATGATCTTTCGAGATTCAGACCTATGTTCCTGTTGAAACACAAGTCCGAACCTTTTGAGATATTCACAGAATATAAGTTAGAAGTAGAGAACCAAAATACGGGTATAAGTATTATGTCCTATGATGAGATCAAGGAGGAGAATACTTGAGCACGGAATTCCTGGACTGTTCTAAAGGAGAATGAGATTCTCTCTCAGCATTACTCCTCCGTATACACCATAGCACGATGGTATATCGGGGCGGAGCAATCACACACTATATGATAAGGTGTGCTCTATGATGAGTACTACTGAGTTACCTATTTCCTTTTGGGAGTTATGCGCTTGAGAAGCTGCATACCTATTGAATACGGTTCAAATCAAATCAGTTGCCTACCACTTCATATGTGATATGGAAAGGGAAGTGCCATGTCTTAAGTTAGTTAAGATTTGGGGTTGACCGGCCTATGTCTGAAAGCAAAATCCGGACAAGCTCGAGGCAAGGTCAGTTATGTAGAACTGGAAATGTTCCATCCATACAAACTGCAGCCGATGATTTGATAGAACCAAAGGATTCAGTAGATTCCACCGAACCTCAGCCTCTCCGCCGATCTAGTAAGGTTCCTCACCCGCCTGAGAGATACTTCGGTTTCTCTATGACAGTGGGAGCGAGGATTGCATCATGAGATGATGACCCAACTAGTTTCGAGCTGGCCATCAGGAGTGGGACTCTGTAAGAATGGCTGGATGCTTAGCGATCTGAGATGGAATCCTTATACACCAACAAAGTATGGACTTTAGTTGCTTTATCTGAAGGGTTAAATCCCCATCAGGAGCAAGTATATCTTGAGAAGATTACTTGGTGTAGATGGAAAAGTTGAGACTTTCAAAGCTAGACTTGTTAAAAGGTTTTCGTCATCGACCAGGCATGGATAATGATGAAACCTTTTCAAGTGGCTATGCTTAAGTCCATCCAGATCATACTTACCACGGCTACATACCATGACTACGATATCTGGCGGTTGGGTGCCATGACTGCTTTTCTAAATGATGTTTTAGAAGAGAACGTCTATAAGTACACAGCCAGAGGGCTTCGTAGACAGTGGGAGCAGAGGAAACGTGTACAAGATGCTTTATAGGATAAAGCAGGTATCGCGGAGTTGGGACATCTGTTTTGATGTGTTAGTCAAAGAGTTTGACATCATCAAAATGGTAGATGAACCTTGTATAAACAAAAAGGTAGTAGGGAGTATTGTGAAGATCCTCGTAGAGTACATGGATAACATACTCTTGATAGGGAAGGAGTTTCCTATGCTACGCTCGGTCAATCTCCGCTTATCATAATGATTCTCCATATAGGATCAAAGTGATACCTCCTAAATCCTGGGTTTTGGATCTATGAGATAGATCTAAATGGATGTTAGGATACTCACTAGTTGTAGTGAGATGGTATCAATCGATCCGGGGGAGAATCACTGGAAGTGTTCCAGGGTGATAAAGATGATTGAATGTCAGTCACAGGCATTGTCTTTACCCTCAGTAAAGGGACGGTATGTTGGAAGAGTTCCAAGCTTGATACCGTGGCATACTAGACGATAAAGGCTGGATACATCGCTACTTAAGATGCTACCAAAGAGGCAGTCTGGGTGTATATTAGTTCATGAGATGAACTTCGTTCCTACCATTGTGAGACAATGGAGTTGTGGCTTATGCCAAGGAACGCCCGTCCCATCAGTGATCCAGACATATTCTGAAGCAGCATCGCCTGATCATGGAGATAGTTGATCTCCAGGGTGATCAAGGTTAGGAGAGTAGACTCAGAGGACAACACGACGGATCCACTCACAAAGGCCTATTCCCAGAGAGAGAATTTTATGGGATGGTTGAGTATGAGATACTGCAACCACTGCTATCAGATGGCCCTAGTGCAAGTGGGAGATTGTTAGTTATATGTGTGCCCTAGAGGCCATTACTATACATAGGATGTATATTGTAGTGGATGCTTGGACATATATAGGGAGGACTTTCTTGCTCGACATGATAGTATGCTATCTGGTTGCTCTTTACCTTAACGTGTACACTGATTATCTCTCTGTTACATGTTGGTAAAGCCCTTAGGATGTGTACTTGACTACCTGGACTATGATGCGGATCATACTAGTGGGGACATGGTAGTCCATAAGTACATCCTTCAAAGTCCCTAGTCGTGGGTATATCGAGACGGGGCATCGATATACCAGAGTAGACTAGCGTATACCTTCTCGACCCATACAGATGGGCGATGGATGATCCCATATCCATTGGTGTTTGACATCAGAGATGATACACGGGTGCTCAGTGGAGACTGGGTACACTGGACGGACTCGCCAAGAACTCCCAGATGGTATTATACCTTACGTCAGATGGCAGTTCTCTGGTGACACTGGTACAGAGTAGTCTGTTGACCCGAGATCGTCATAGAGTCTTGTGTGGTTCCTACTGTGCTTTGATTTCCACCTTACCACATCCAAGAGGGCGTGCAAAACGGTGGATTTTGGGTACAGTCCCGAATCACATGGAGGCAATGAGCGATAGGAGGGGATTCGTCTCTCCCGGTATAGGGAGTTGATGTTGCGCTGTGTTCGATTGGCTATAACCGGAAATCCCTGGCCAGGGTTGCTGAGATTTACTGGTAAGTGTTACCAGTAGTTTCTCGAATTGTTATAGACCTCATATCGACACGACTTATCGAGATATTGGGGTCTGACGTTTACCACCCCTAGGCGAGATATGCGACATATCAGACGACGAGACCGGACTGTACGGTAAGTGTTGCTGGTTGGATTCACAGGAGTGTGAGCGGGCTTGCTCGTCGATCTTCTGATCGCTCAATACCCGGGTGGCCGTTACGTTTAGTAGACCGCTTGCGGCTTGTGGGTGTTTGATATGATCATCATCTGCTGCCGGCGTATTGATGAGTCTTTAGAGTCCTACACAGAGGTTTCCTGGCTCAAGCGAAACAAAATAGGAGCGCATATGAGATATGTGCGGGACCGAGAATAATTCGTGTATGTGATACCGTATTCCATTCTCGCGATGAATGTATCGAATGGTTGTATGTGATATAACCTAGTTATCGAATCAAGGATTGATTCGATAAATCGATACATTGTATATTAGTCGGTTATATACGATATGACCGGATCGTTAAATCAAGTGTTGATTTAATGATTTAATGCATAATTATATATTTGATATATTACTTTGCATTAACTAGTATTGGTTCACTTTAAATGGTTTTTCTCACTTGTTTGTGCACATTGTATATGTGATATACTTTTGTACACAAGTTTGTATCATGTTTGATGACACATGCTCACTAGGGTTTGTGTAAAGATTAAACCATGGTTGTATATTGGTTAGGGTTTTCATTTTCTTATTCATTTATTTTATTTATTTTATTTTGGAAATGATAAAGAGAAAATGGTGGCTTTCTTTGTTCTTTGCTTGAAGCTTCTTGAAGCTTCAA
>CM057340.1:226326386-226458886 GCA_030015575.1 Agapanthus africanus
AGTAACACTTACCAGTAAATCTCTATATCAGCCCTGGCTAGGGACTTCCAGTTATAGCCAATCGAACACAGCACAACATCAACTCCCTATACCGGGAGAGACGAATCCCCTCCTATCGCTCATTGCCTCCATGTGATTCGGGACTGTACCTAAAAGCCACCGTTTTTCACGCCCTCTTGGACGTGGTAAGAGGGAATCACACAAGACTCTATGACGATCTCGGGTCTACAGACTACCCTGTACCAGTGTCACCGGAGAACTTCCATCTGACGTGTGGTATATCACCATCTGGGAGTTCTTGGCGAGTCCGTCCAGTGTACCCAGTCTCCACTGAGCACCCGTACACCATCTATGATGTCAAACACCGATGGATATGGGATCATCCATCGCCCATCATATGGGTCAAGATGCGTATACGCTAGTCTACTCTGGTGTATCGATGCCCTGTCTCGACATACCCTCGACTAGGAACAGTTATAGGATGTACTCATCGACTACCATGGCCCCACTAGTATGATCTCATCATAGTCCTAGTAGTCGTGTACAGATCCTAAGGGCTTTATCAACATGTGAGAGAAAAACAGTAAACCAATACAAGTCAACATGTTAAGATAAAGTGAAACAAAATAGCATACTATCATGACGAGCAAGAAAGTCCTCTCTGTATATATCTAAGCATCCATCATATGTACAACAATGGCCTCTAGGGCATATACATAACTAACAATCTCCCACTTGCACTAAGGCCAGCTGTTGCAGTATCTCATACCTAGCATCCCGAATAATCTCTCAAACTGTATCTGGGGAATAGCCTTCGTGAGTGGATCCGCAGTGTTGTCCTTCGTATCTACTCTCCTGACCTCGATCTCCCGGCGATCATCTATCTCCCTGATTAGGTGATACCGCCTCAGAATATGTTTGGACTTCTGATGGGATCTGGGTGTCACGACCCGTAGGGTACGGAACGTGACTGACACTTAAGTTACGAAACGTCTCAAGACATCCGTAAAATAAGTAAGCCAAAGCCTAGAAACCAAAACCAAATAAGCAAAAGAATGAAGGAAAACCAATCAATTGAAAGCGAGTTTATCAAATGAGTCATATCAAGCCTTTTTAAAAACAATATCAATTTTTCCGAAAATTTCGGCAGAGTCTCCTTTGTAAATACTGGCCCCCAAAATGGGTACAACAAGAATATATATAAATCCAACAAATAAGGCATCCCCAAGCAGGAGCTAGCTCTTCGACACAAGGCGGTCACAAATCCCACGCAATATAAAACAACAACATGCAAAATAATCATAAAGAAGCATGAGATAAACAGCATGTCGACTCAAGTGAGCTCGACCCCAAAATATAGCATAAAAAGTCCACAAATCTCACAGTCTCATCTCTAGGTCAATATACAACAATACTGGTAGATACAGTAGATGGAGTACACTAGATACAAAGAATATACAAGGTGGTGCAAAAATAATAATATAACCCACCTAAGAGCAAAACCTCGAGTCCAGGCAAAAGAGGCAAAAGAAGCAAGTGCGCCCGCCGCTACTGTACTGACGGAGCGGACATGCAAAAGGCTGTGGCACAACGGGGGTGAGTTGCCAACTCGTGAGTAATAAATAACATCTACACAGGCAATCGAATGCATGCACACAAGCATCCTAGCATCTAAAATACAGGTAAGGCAAGACATAATAGCAGGTATGTATGCAATATGAATATACTAGCAGGTATGAATGCTATGCGAATCAACTCATGATCTAAACGTGTAAGTATAAGAATAATGTTTTCCCTTTAGGAATCTCTTTTGAAATACCAGCACAATACCAATAGAATCAACAAGAACCTGTGTCCAGCAACGACACCTCAAAACTATCACAAATCTCATATATCCATGTCATAGTATCTCTGGCCTCAGCCATCCGGCTGACCCATCTCAATATCACTATCTCATCATCTCGCGGCCATGGTCGGTATCCTCTGGATATCCGCCGTGCCAAACAGTCACCGGTAGGTAATCCGTCCCCTGCCAGGCTCATCGTCAGCAACACGAGCTTCTTGCCCCGGGATACCTTACCGGGCCCACCATGTACCCGAGACGGTTCATCCAACTCCTCGAAACGGGTCTCGAAAACCACAGCAAACTCATGGTGGACGACACTTACATCATTAGAAAACCGCAATTTACATATTTTAAAAAAATATAATAAGTTTAGAAATTTTGCGGCTTTCCCCCGAAATCCAGAATATCATAAAATCTCAAGAAATCCTCATAAGTGCATATGTCAATGATAATGAATGCATATGGTATCAATAATCAAGTTGCGATGTGTGATTAATAGACTAGGCATGAACAAATAACATGATGAGGTACATGCACATGATTAGAAATCTTATGATTTCATTTTAAGGAATTAAAGGCAATAGCACGGGTTAAAGCATCAATTATAGTAAGAGGTTTCAAATTATAGGTTATCTAGTGTGGTGGCATGGCAATTACCAGGGCGTGTGTGTAAGCATGAATAATGCTCGTGCTACATATAAAAACCCTGGCAATGGTGCAGGTGTCCTATACAATGGTTTCGCATATGTATGTCAATATAAGGCATGAATGTAGCAAATAATCAAACAAGTATTACACCCCTAATTACTAACATTACTATGAATTTTTTTAAGCTACTAAAACTATCGGACGACTTGCGCCATCCAACGATAGTCCCCCGTAAATGTTACATCTACTCACCGGAATCCCTAGCTACTCACGTCCAATCACCGCTTTCCCCTTTCGTGCCGCGTCTGACGTCTCCGCGACCAAACCTGGAATTTACATCAATACCAAACATAAGGTTACATATCAAGAACAACGCAAAACCCAAACGAAAATACTAACGTTCACAAGCTAGGTACAACGTGCACAAGGTGAGCGGAACACACGCGAAAATCGCAAAATCTATCTATAACGTCGATTGGTCGCCCGGCCAAACTAAAACCTGACCACTCAAAATCTGCACTCACACATCCTAAATGTCATAGGATAAGCCAATACAATCATCAAGACATCAAAAAATAATTCATCACAATATTTTTATAACAAAACTAGTAAGCTAGAAATTTGCAATTTGGTGCAAATATCGACAATTAGCGACAAAGTTATCACAGTCCAACACAAACATCCAACCACACAACTAGTTAGCCACAATAACACAATTTTTACTCATTTACCATGCTACAAAACCCATTATCCAAACACAACCCTTTCTTGAATTTTGGTAATTAGCAATTGCAATCAAAATCCAAACTAGAAAAACTTAAACTAACACTAATTTGAAACCCAATAGCATGTTAACCTCTTAGATTTAGGTTAGCAAAACAATAGATAGAAAAATAGATTTAATTAACCTACTAAGGATTTCTAAAACCCTAGTTTAATTTCAACCCATAAACTTTAAAAAAACTAGTATGCAAATAGCACTAAAATTAACACTAAAACAACTAAATTAAAGGAATTAACCATAAGTATTTAAATGGGTAAGGATTATACCCCAATTTCTATGGATCTAGAATGGTGATTTGCCTCTAAAGATGCCTCCTTTCTCCAAGATTTGAACCAAAGTGGGTGTGAGAAGAGATGGATTAAGGGTTTGTGTTGAATTAGAGAAGGATTTGTTGATTTTTGATGGATTTTAATGGATTTTTATGAATTTTTTTGGAAGGAAAAGAGAAGGGAAATTGGGAACAGCGGTAGGGAGTGGTTTCGGCCAGTGAAGGGGAGTGTGGAGAGGTGTCAGTGGGTTGTGAAATTTTGTCCAAAGTCAAAGCCAACCATTCCCAAGTACAACATACTCAAATTAATATATTTTTAATCCTTTTCATCTCATTTTGTTCAAATGAGTGAAGACAATTGGAGGGGGAAAAAAGTTGGGCTGCTGCAGGTGGGGCCGGCCAAGGAGATGTGAACATGTGTGTGAGAGAGTGCACAAAAACTTTTATGCAAAAAGAAGACATGAAAAGGTATGCATGGAGTTCTAATGTTCATAAAAGTTTAGCAACGAAAAGAGATGAGAGATCTTCGTCTCTCAAATCCCTCCCTATTCCTAACCCTAACAAGCGAGGAAACTACTTGCTCATTGAGGGGATGAAAGAAGACATGAGTTTATTAAAGAGAGAAAACATCATTGCAAATTAATAAAAGCTAAAATAAATTAAACTAAGGCGAGAAAAATAAATTACCTAGGGCAGATATAAAAAAAAACTAGAACTACTGCAAGGAAAATTACCTACTTACTTTTGATGCACTCTAACTTCAAGAAAACAGAATTTTATTCATGAGAAGAGGCATAAGAAAATACAAGGTCTTGGGTTCTATTTATAGGACATAGAAACCCTAGGTTTACAATTGCACCGCATGTCTACAATTACAAATATACCCCCAGAAAATCTTTCCATAGCCGCCACAGAATTTTGGAAAAATTTCCTGCGCACTAGGGCTTCAAACGGCCGCGGATCCGCGGCATAGGCGCGCTTGGGCCGCGGATCCGCGGCCCAATGATGAGTTCAGCTCATGATTTTTCTTAGGCTTGGTTTGGTTCTTCTGGGCTTCTTGTTTCTTTATTTCTTTTTCCATTTGGGTTTCTGCAGTGATTCCAGAACTTTAGTGAACACTTGTACCGATCCTTTAACCGTTTGCCATGACAATTTAGACCTTGAGTTGCCTTATTGATTAAGAACTATTCTTCGTTTTTAGGCTTGACTAAGATCCTCCTATTTGTTGGTCAAAAGTCTCTTTTTGTGTCGTCTTTTGTCTTTTTCACTGTTTTCGCGCCAAGAACCTGTAACCTGTAACATGTAGCAGACATGGGTCAAAAGCACCTGTTTTTATTCTTAAATGCATAAGAATGGGGAATACAAAATGCAATATTATGTTATGAACAAATACCCCCAAACTTATCTTTTGCTCGCCCTCGAGCAAACTTATTATTTTATTTATTCTCGATAAAAATCTAACCTAGCCGGACTTTCGCAGGGAAACGCGATTGCACTGAGCTCGTGCAACAAGCCGTTAAACCTCTAGGTGTCCCTAGTAGGAGGAGTGTTGTCTCCTGAGGGTTTTCAGCGGATACTACCCACAAAATCCTATCAATTTGGTTTTTCGACTTTTGTTTTCTAATTAAGTTTTCTAACAAGGAATTCTATTATCGTCAACCCGCAAATTATCCACCCATATTCTTCACACTTTCTCATTATTTAACTTAAGATTATATATGATATGTGGACTTATTTAGCTTTCGGCATCTCCTAAGTTTTCCTTCTAGGGTTTCATCTCCACTTAGGAATTTCTATCAACTCTACTAAAGATACAAGTTCTATTCTTCATTCCTTTCTCTCACCTAAACTCTAATCACATATCCCCATGTGTGTGTATAGATCACCCCTACACTTGGAAATTCAAATCAAGCAATCGTACTCTCGTCCATTGTCCAAAGCACTTCTTAATAGGTGAATTTTTAATTGAATATTGCTTACACATCCTTGATGCGACTGTTAATACTTCTTGAGGTACCAACAACCGATTACAAGATGCGTTAGCACTTTAAAGCGTAATTCCTAGTCTTGCAACACCCAAGGCTTTTAGCAGTGACTCCCAAACCAGTTGGTCTAAGGCACTAGGTGATGAAGCACCCTTGCTAAATATTTTTTTCTATTTTTTACAGCCTTAAGTAATCACAAAAACCAGTGTTCATTTTTTTTTCTTTTATTTTCTTCGTACTAAGGACTTTAGACAAGAGTATTTCAAGGTCTCTTCTACTATTCCAAGTTTCACGGTGCGTGATTGTGCAAATTGTAGGGTATACGTTTTCAGAATCTAGACTTAAGCTAGGAACTATTTTTCAAACTTATACTCTAATAAGAACATCAATACTTTTCCCTTGTTTACACTTAGCCCAAGAAGTGAACCCAAAATTTTCCTATTTCTAAATAAACTACAAGGCATATACTTTCTACCGTTAAACTTTAAGGAATGTTATTTTTAGGGTTTTTAATTCACTAAGTCTAAGATCTAGTTGTTCCTAGCCAGTTAACCTATCTGTCAAACTCAAGTCAATTAGCCAAAATTGAATACAGTAATTTTTATAATTTTTGAAATTTTTTAAATTTTTATGGGTTTTCAAATAAGTATGCAGATGCAAAAAAAATGTACAAATGAATGCGAAGGAAGAAGACGTACCGAGCATACCCCCAAACTTGAACTTGACAGTGTCCTCACTGTCATGCCACACCAAGAGGGTCAAAATTGTTGGCACTCCCCTGTTTATTTATTTATAATAATTTTTATTTAATTGTTTTGAAATTTTTTTGTTATTTTATTTTTATAGAAAAAGAAAACAAAAATATATATACATATATACAACGGTTCCCCCCAAACTTAAGCTTGGCCTTACACAAGCCAAATGTTAGCACCAACCATTCAAAAATCTTATCGTGGAAATGGTATAGTTGGTGCAAGAATGGGATGGAAAGAAAAGAGATGAGAAGTACACGAGACCGTGTGGAAAGAAGAATGGTAGAATATGGTCTCGGTGGAGGAGAAGAATGGCGAAAAGATGAAAGAAGTGGAGTACGATCTTGAGGGTGTAAACTGAGTGAATAAATTAGCGCAATTTGTGATGACCGATGAGTTAAAAACGATTGCGCTAACCTATCAACCCGTCGAGAAATGGGGTCAAATCTCTCAAGATTCGCAAGAAAACATGGGTACGCCGAACTTGGTGTTTGAGATGAAAGCATAACGGTCACTTGCACGGACGGAACAATAGGAAAGACGAAAGGGAGTGAATTAGGGATAGTCTCATTCTCACCATAGTAAACTGTGTCGAACTGGAAAGATTCCATCAATGGTTCGAAACGACTGTAAGCAACCGAGTCTGATGGATTAACTAACTCATCTGAAAATGCAAAGGACTCAAACTCGGGCGGTGAGACTTCAACATCGTCCGAAAAAGTGAAACACTCGTACGTGTCATCGGCTGTGAGAACTATGTCAGATTCAAAGGAAAAGTTTTCAAGCTCACAGTCGTCAAGTGTGAAATGAGGCGTGGTCGGAACGATGGAAAGGAGGGAGGGTGATTTAGTTAAAGGTTCAAGAGGATGAATTGGAAAATCCGACACATCAAAGATAAATGGTTCAACCTCAATATGATCCTCACTATTCTCCTCAATATTCAACTCATAATTCTCCTCAATATTCAACTCATAATTCTCCTCAATATTCAACTCATCCATGCCATTATCATCAAAATCAAGACGCATATGAGATTCGGGAGAAACATTTAATAACTCGGGATGATGATTTGAACATAAAATTTCAATTAAATCGACAGGTTCATCATCCGAAATATTCCCGGCGTCTATATCCTCAATCAAGTGAAAGTCAATTTCTTTAGACACCTCCTCAAAAGCATGGATGTTTATCGATTTAGGTTCTAGATGGGAAGTGTAAAGGTCAAACGGATTGGGTGCTGTTTCACTCGAAGGGGGTTCCTCATAATTTGGCAAATCAAACACTACAAAATCACACAACTCATTTTTATCCTTAACTGATGAATCATTTGGGACAATCGATGGAAAACCGGAGTTGTGGGCTTCAATTGGGTATGGGTAGGTTTGATTTGGAAATCCTCTCCCATTCTCACTCAGTCCAACCGCCTCTTTATATATTGAAAAATTTGGGGCTAGCGGGAAACTAGCTACCATGTCAGCAGGTTGCATAAGGGCGGCCACGGACGCTTCCACATTCTTAACCATTTTGTTTGTTGCTGTGATATACGCCTCCAACGCCTCTTCCAAACTAGACTTTGGTGGTAAAGGGGTTTCGGCAAAAGATTCGAAATTGTTTGGATATGTGAAACTCCCTAATGGCTGTGTAGAAACATTGTCTAGTGACGGTGGAAAAGTCGGGTAGGACTGGTAGGAAGTGGGTGATTGGACAGGGGTAGGGTCAACATATGGATAAAAAGGTGAATAGTCGTGCGGATCCCTATAACTAGATGTTGCGCCACGGCAGCGCCCCGGCCGTCTATCCGAGGCCAAAATGCGGAATCAAAATTTTTCCTTACTTGGAAACCGGCGCTACCGCGGACAATGAAAAACCCGGATCGTTAACCATTAACCTATACTAGCTAACAAGAGATGGGAAGAGAAGTATACCGAGTGATCCGAGTCCTCCGGTCTTCTCGTCATCGTCCCGATCTCCCGCGGAAAGTCTTGTCTCCACATCGTCGCCTCCTCGCCGGAAGAGCACCACATCGCCTGCGTCTTTTACGGGCTCCCGCCTCAATACCGAGGCAACTCGGGCATGAAGCCGGCAACTCGACATGCTCAAGATATGCTGTAGAAAGTGTAGTGTAGAGGCTATGTCTCATTTGGGGTTTGTTGCCTTTGAAGGTGATGGAGGAATCAAGATTAGAAAAATGGTGCTTGCATTTTTCTAGCATGAAAATGAGATCAAGAATGAAACTCTCAAGATGAAGCTCTCATCTTCTTCTTCTCTCCAAAATCAAAAAACTTGTTCTAATGAGAATGGTGGAGGAAAGAATATGAAAGCAAGAGGGAGGTGAGTGTAGGAAAAGAGAGAGGGTGACCATATCCAAAAACATCATCATAACAAAAGCACATCCAAACCATACCCTCTCAAATCACCATTAAAGCAAGTGATGGTGCAAGATAAGAATGGTATCAAAAGATGCTTATCATAATCAAACTATTTGCAAGAAAAAACCTCCACAATGTGTTATTTGCAAACTTGCAAATAACCCCCCTCCATCGGAAAAGTCCGGCCGGGAAAGAACAAAGGAAAACCGGCCGTAACGGAATGCAAACTGGCAACTCCAGAAAACTGGTCCCGTAATAAATTACAGGAAAACCCCGATACTGTGCATACACACCCGCATCTGTATTCCGACCGGATACAAATGCAATGAGACAAAATCTACACTGTACTAAACTAGGACCGGCTTAAACCAAAGCCGGCTAGTAATATCCGTTCGATCCTGATCCGTGCAATACCGCACGTATCTGATCGAACCCTGCCGTATATCCATACGGCTACAAGTAACCGTCCGATCCTGATCCGTGCAATACCGCACGTATCTGATCGGACCCTGCCATATCTCCATACGGCCTCTACAGCGTTTCGCCCGAAAGCTGAGTAACTGAAAGTGTGGTGGACTCTAAAGACTCGTCAATACTATTGCTGTGGATTTAACCACTAGCACGTCAGAGGTATTAGCCAATACGTGACGGGCCACCAGCTATTGACCAAAAGGGACGTCGATGAGCGAACTCATCCTGACACCCTACTGAGCCTGTCAGTGACAATATCCGTACAGTCCGGTCCGTTCGTCTATGAGGATCGCATGTCGGGCCTAGGGGGTTGGTAAAAGTCAGACCCCCAAAGGCGGTACAAGTCGTGTCGGAGTGTAGCCCAGAACGCCCTGAGATACTACTGGAATACCTACCAGTAAATCTCCTGCCTCGGCCGAGGGCTTTGCGTAATGGCTCTCCTAGACACAGCGCGACCTCACCCCCAATACCGGGAGAGACGAACCCCTGCAGATCCGCTCACTGCCTCCATGTGGCTCGGGACTGTACCCAACTAAAACCTGTTTGCACGACTCTTTTGAGCCGTGGTAGGGTAGTAATCAAAGCACAGTGGGAACTCACACGAGACAAATGACGATCTCAGGTCGATGAACTAACATGTACACATGTCACCAGGGAACTGCTATCTGACATCTGGTATAAGACCAACTAGCAGGTTCCCGGCGAGTCCTGTCCGGTGTACTCATAACCCAATGAGCACCTGTATACATCTTAGGTGAACCAACTGACACCAGTGGCTTGTGAGACCGGCCACCGCCCCTCGTCGGGGTCTCGACTGTATACACTAGTCTACTAATGGAGTATCGATGCCCTGTCTCGAAACTCCTACGACTAGGGACCTTTTAAGGATGTGCTTATAGACTACCAGCTCCCACGTATATGATCGCCATCATACTGCTGGTAGTCAAGCAAGAATCCTAGGGGCTCTATCAATGTGTAATAGCGACATGTCAGGTCACCTAAAGCAGTACACGATGATAAAGATGAACCAGATAGCATACTATCATCTCGAGTAAGACTGTCCTACCGGGATAGGTCCTCCCTCAATCATTGCAATCACGTGCCTGTGATCCAATAATTGACTCTGAGGGCACTATCTCCAACAATCTCCCACTTGCACTCAAGGCTATATATTGCGATGTCGCATACTCACAGCCCGTGTGATACCGAACACCCAACTCCTCTACTAGTCAGTCTCACAAAGCTCATTTGCGAAACTATTGCGTTCGAGGAATAGCCTCAGTGAGTGGATCCGCTGCGATGTTTCTTTCTATGTCTCTCTATATCTCAAGTTCGTGGAGAAAAACCATCTCCCGAAATGAGCAATACCTGTCTAAGAGTATGTCTGGATATCTGATGGGACCTAGCTCATAAATGAACTCCAAATCCAAACTTCTTAGACTGTATCGATAACTGAACTTAATCAGTACCCAGCGCCATGCCTCCCTCAGTATTGCCTTGGACCACCTGTCCAAAATACTGCCCTCGTCAGAAGGAGAAACTATAACTCTGACAACCTCCTTGTCGTCCATGTCACCTTGAAGCCTGGAATGATAACCGTCTCCTAAAGGAGGCAGCCGTTATCATATCCCTAGAACATTCACTTATGTTCTAGAACTGCTTCCGACTGTTTCTCCAGGATTGGATTAATATCAACTTATTGCATCTAGTGCAAGAACAACATCTAGTGTGGTACCTGACATCTCATGATTGACTCAATTGCCTACGCAAGTGATCTGCCAATCATGCACATCCCTCTCTACTTTAGTCTATAAGACACCTTTAGAGAGGGTGACTCCATCACCTGCAGGTACACTACCGTGCCAGGAGTCGTCCATTCTAAATACTCTTAGAATGCTGTCAAAGTACCCTGATTGGGAAACCACCCAAATCTAGATCTAAAACCATAGATCTAGTAACCAGTATGTCTGATATTGTGTCCAAGTCCCTTGTGGAGAAACCACTGTGTGACGACCAAAGTATAACCGATCGTAGTATAGGAATATCACTTCCTACTACCTTCTCAACAGATTCATCCATATTCTGATGACGTCAAACCTATGACTGTCACATAAGAAACAGATGATCTATCTCCGCTATATCTGCTTTAATCTATAAATAGACATAAGCCTGATGTCCACCAATGCTTCCGCTGCTCCCACTGACTACGAAAACCCTCTGGCAGAGTCATATAGACGTACACTTCTAAAGCTAGTTTAGAACGACGCTATACTCATCCTCCTGCCGGGTCTCGCAGCCTGGAACAACAACAATGGCAAGTGTGGGTAAACAAGAACTTCCCTGTCACCGTCCTTGAGGCTACTGGAGTACCTCTCGGGTGCCTGAAGTTACCCACCTTATCTGCGGAGTGGCCAATGGAATGTCAAATCAGATTGAATCTTTAGGTTCCTTATCAAATCTTCAGTAATCGTTTGCGGTTCTGGAATCACTTCCAGTTCTACCATACTCCCACTGCTGTTTTCTGAAAAATCCATTTCTTTTAAAAATGTGGCGAGTCAAGAACAATATCACTATTGATCTTCCAGATGGTAGAAAGTCAACCCTCGTCATAGCCTGGGTCAACCCACAAACAGCCATTACAGAAACGTGCCTTGAGTTATCCGGAGTCTGGTTTCAAGCATAAGCCGGACAACTCCCGTATCTTAACAATGTCAAGATATGAACTGTTCTATATCCAAGAAATAGAGGCACTGATTTAATTGAACCAGATTCAAATCATGCAGCTGTCTCCAGTGCATGTCAACTAAATGGAGAGAGGCCGATCAGCGTTACTCAACTTAGGAATGCTTCCAATTATGAGTAACCTGAAAGAGAAGCAATTTCTCTTATCATTACTATCAACTGAATACCATACACAAGTATCTACATCTTCAGTCACTTTGAAGAATCCCGATACTTGCTATACCTGGTTCTCTACTCTATTCAAATACCTATAACTCCTCAAAACTCAGACCCTGTGTTTTCCACGAAACACATGTCTAAGAACTAGAGAAGTTAAAAGTAAACAGAATATAGTATGAGGACCAACCCCTCTGTCCTAATGGACACTGGACAACATACAATACTCTGTATAAGTCCGCTGAGTCTAACAACTCTTTCACTGTGTGTCGTAGGTTGAAAACTGTACTTATGGTTAGAAGAATTACACCGCTGTTTAATGCTCCTTACCTAACCATCCACTGATATCGGTAAATGTCATCGACATAATATCAAAAGGTATATCTCACTCTATGAAAATAGACGTACAGATATATCAATTTGAAATTGGTGCACAACAGCGGATATTCAAAACCAAATATTTGCCGACCGGCAACAGCCCAGGTGATCTCCTCAAATATCACCGATTACAACGAATCCCGATATGATGAGGATGATCACCTAATTCCTAATAACTTACTCCCACTCATCATCTGTAAAACCATACAGATGTGAGAATCCAACCTGGTAAATACATACCCTGGAGTAAGTGTCTAATCGGGAAATCAGTTTTCTTTTAACAGTACACAGTGAAACTTGAAACATTGAAATGTTTCGATGGGGTATCCTGGTATTCCTAGTAATGCCTCTACCATTATCCAGATTCACAACTGTAACCGTATATCTCTTTGCCATCTGTCTAAATCCCTTTATATGTCTTTAGTCATTACCGTCTGCACACCCCCTTAGGCCAAATGGTTTTCTTCCCCCCTACCGTTCGGCACCAGCCTATGGTTTGGAAGAAGACTATCCAGTAAGCATAATGGGTGTACTGTCCTAATCCTAGGAGCACTCGCAATGCGAGAGAAGGTGAAGATAAAAGACAACCGAATAAACCTTATTCCTATTTCTCCTGGACCAGAATCCATCCCCGAACTGGAACAAGTTCCTTTCGAGTTCGTATATAACCATACGATGGAGTATCCAAATAAACTGTGGATCTTCGTAGTGATACGGAGTGTCCTGGAGAAATACAAAGGTGATTTAGGATTGGCGAAGAAATACTTGGTTCGGTCGTGAATAGCAGTTGCAATTTAATTTGCCCTCTTACTAATCCCTTGCTTTGTCTTAATCTTAATACCTTCTGCACACCGTTTAGGCTAATTGGTTTTCTTCATTCCCTACCGGTCGGCACCAGCCTAAGGTTTGGAAGAAGACTATCCAATTTGCGTAATAGGTGTACTATCTCCTAAACCAAGGAGTACTCGCAATGAGAGAAGGTGAAAAGAAAAGACAACTGAATAATCCTATTTGTTTTCTCCAGAACCAGAAACCATCCTCGAAGTCCTTCGAGTTCGTATATAACCATACGATGGTTTTGTCCAATGGAAGTGGACGTTCGTAGTAATACGGGGTGTCCTGGAGAAAAGGGTAAAAGTAGGAGTGGCAATGAGGTTTGCAACTCTGACAATCCAAAAGCCAGTGTTAAGAAGGTTCGGTCAATTTGGTCACTGAGTCATAGTCAAGGGTCGGGTCAATGGTCGCTGCCAAAGAGAGAGAGAGAAAAGAAACACTCAGCGTGCACTCTAACCTAGATCAGAATGGTTATCACTTTGTCTAATCTGGAAACCTCCCACTGTACCTCAAATTCTCCTCCAAACCTAAAGAAGAATTAGTCGGGATCACCCGAGGAGTAAACCAACTCATCAGTGGGAATCGGGATCCAACTATCATCGCATGATAACGTGACGGAATCCACTCACGTCACCACACTCCAGAAGGTATGCGCATATTTGGCAAGTTTCAGTTCTTTTGAAACTCCCGATGTGATTTTACCCCTAGGACCCAAGTGACCTTGACACAGTCAACAAATCAAAGAGTCCTAGTCAAGTTCAGCCCGTCATTATCCTGGATTGCATTAAACCCACCCGTACGAGCCCTTGACACAGTCAACAAGGCCGCACGACTGTCCTAACCAATCCCATTAATATGCTGCAAACAAACACTATTTAGCTACCGCACACTACGCCTTGACACAGTCAACAAACGCAGCACGAATACTAAGTAATACTAGTAAGAAATGACGGAGGGGCTACGACAGGTTTTTGGCGAAAACCTTTAACGTAATGAACTTGATATCGTTGAAGGAACTGCATAGCCTTTTATAAAAATATAGTGACGAAAACCTTCGCTAAGAGGTCACTCCCGGTGAAGGGATCTCGGCTCTTTCCCCGTAGAATGAGGTGCAGGATATTCCAACTGAATACCACGATGCAAAGCAAAAGTAATCGGCTATAGTGAAGTTAATGCCCTGACGCAAACTTCTGTCCAAGGGGTCACTCCCGGTGAAGGGATCTCGGCCCTTGCCTCGTCAACTGAGGAGCAGGATATTCCAAATGAATACCACGATGCAAAACAAAAAAGGAACGTCCTTGCAATAACAGCTTTTTGAAAAATGTTCCAACAACATCAGAATAGGTTTGTTTAGCTTGCATTGATCCGAATCAACGCAGTCCCATCAATTGATCACACCACAAAGAACGAAAATATACTGACGTACGTATATGCCATCCGCATTCGCCACTGGGTCCCGTCATCACCCGTTAGGTTAGCTAACTAACGGCAGAGCGGGGACTGGACTAGCACGGATGAAAAACATATACAACATCTACTAATATATATACCAATATATTATATTTCGCTCAAGGCGTGAATAAAAAATGCAACATCACAGAAATATACAGCATCACAGAACAATACAGATATCTGGAAGCCCCGGGTTTCACAGAGCCGCTGCTGAAACCCGACGTTCCCCTGGTCGTGTGGATAGCCTGTGCAATGAAAACCTAGACCCTTACGGCGCGGCAAGTCACCCGCCAAAACCTGAAGCGAGGCAGCCCCCTTCAGCAACGTGAATGGACCACCCAGCACTTCACGGAATCCGGTAACTCGGGCACCCCTCCTGGGTCAACCTGTACCCCTACGAGTGCGGCGAATAGCCCGCCAATTCCAGACTGAAGCCCCCTCCGTCCCAATGCCATGAGATGCGGGCTGTTGCCCTCCAGAACCCGGCTATCCGTGCACCCTACCGCGGGGTAAACCTAGTACAGAAAGTAAAATATACATACAACGGGTACATCGACCGCAACCAGGTCGTGCCCCAAAAGAATAATACAAACAGGCAGTGACGGCAGTCCACATGTCGGACGCTCGCCCCGCAATATCAAATGTACATATAAAACAAAACAGTACTAGCATTGCATCCAGGCTATCCCCCACGACCGATCCGCAACAACACAGCATAACATAGAACATCAACGTGAAAGTCACGTTCGCAAATCCGTCTAACCGGGCTATAGCAGTTAGACGGGATTTACCGATCAAGTGACATTCACGGTCGCAGATATAATGTAAATACTGTGAAATAATGTGTTTAAAATATCCGATCGATCAAATAATTAACAAGTGGGCCCCAAGCAATACTGTAGCACTCACAGAGATTCTGGCCCAAATTTAATATTCCAAAACCCCCCAAAATCAGCCCACAAGCCCACTGGAAAAGTTGGATGCAGTGAGGACACCAATGCGCGGTGGAACCGCGGCCCAAGGGGGGTTTTGGCCGCGGTTCCGTGCTAAGTGGTCGAGTCACTGTGTCGAACTTTTCCAGTATTCTTAGAATTTCTTGTACATCAGTTTTCTACAACCTGAAAAAAATTTTGAGCAAGAAAAAATTCAACAGAAAAACTGATGTGAGGAAAAATGTAGATTTTGGAATTTTGGTCGAGCGGAAATGCAAAAACACATCAAACAAAGCTAGAAAAGGTTAATGGCGTGGCTCTGATACCATGTTGCGCCACGGCAGCGCCCCGGCCGTCTATCCGAGGCCAAAATGCGGAATCAAAATTTTTCCTTACTTGGAAACCGGCGCTACCGCGGACAATGAAAAACCCGGATCGTTAACCATTAACCTATACTAGCTAACAAGAGATGGGAAGAGAAGTATACCGAGTGATCCGAGTCCTCCGGTCTTCTCGTCATCGTCCCGATCTCCCGCGGAAAGTCTTGTCTCCACATCGTCGCCTCCTCGCCGGAAGAGCACCACATCGCCTGCGTCTTTTACGGGCTCCCGCCTCAATACCGAGGCAACTCGGGCATGAAGCCGGCAACTCGACATGCTCAAGATATGCTGTAGAAAGTGTAGTGTAGAGGCTATGTCTCATTTGGGGTTGTTGCCTTTGAAGGTGATGGAGGAATCAAGATTAGAAAAATGGTGCTTGCATTTTTCTAGCATGAAAATGAGATCAAGAATGAAACTCTCAAGATGAAGCTCTCATCTTCTTCTCTCTCCAAAATCAAAAAACTTGTTCTAATGAGAATGGTGGAGGAAAGAATATGAAAGCAAGAGGGAGGTGAGTGTAGGAAAAGAGAGAGGGTGACCATATCCAAAAACATCATCATAACAAAAGCACATCCAAACCATACCCTCTCAAATCACCATTAAAGCAAGTGATGGTGCAAGATAAGAATGGTATCAAAAGATGCTTATCATAATCAAACTATTTGCAAGAAAAAACCTCCACAATGTGTTATTTGCAAACTTGCAAATAACCCCCCTCCATCGGAAAAGTCCGGCCGGGAAAGAACAAAGGAAAACCGGCCGGAACGGAATGCAAACTGGCAACTCCAGAAAACTGGTCCCGTAATAAATTACAGGAAAACCCCGATACTGTGCATACACACCCGCATCTGTATTCCGACCGGATACAAATGCAATGAGACAAAATCTACACTGTACTAAACTAGGACCGGCTTAAACCAAAGCCGGCTAGTAATATCCGTTCGATCCTGATCCGTGCAATACCGCACGTATCTGATCGAACCCTGCCATATATCCATACGGCTACAAGTACAAACCGTCCGATCCTGATCCGTGCAATACCGCACGTATCTGATCGGACCCTGCCATATCTCCATACGGCCTCTACAGCGTTTCGCCCGAAAGCTGAGTAACTGAAAGTGTGGTGGACTCTAAAGACTCGTCAATACTATGGCTGTGGATTTAACCACTAGCACGTCAGAGGTATTAGCCAATACGTGACGGGCCACCAGCTATTGACCAAAAGGGACGTCGATGAGCGAACTCATCCTGACACCCTACTGAGCTTGTCAGTGACAATATCCGTACAGTCCGGTCCGTTCGTCTATGAGGATCGCATGTCGGGCCTAGGGGGTTGGTAAAAGTCAGACCCCCAAAGGCGGTACAAGTCGTGTCGGAGTGTAGCCCAGAACGCCCTGAGATACTACTGGAATACCTACCAGTAAATCTCCTGCCTCGGCCGAGGGCTTTGCGTAATGGCTCTCCTAGACACAGCGCGACCTCACCCCCAATACCGGGAGAGACGAACCCCTGCAGATCCGCTCACTGCCTCCATGTGGCTCGGGACTGTACCCAACTAAAACCTGTTTGCACGACTCCTTTGAGCCGTGGTAGGGTAGTAATCAAAGCACAGTGGGAACTCACACGAGACAAATGACGATCTCAGGTCGATGAACTAACATGTACACATGTCACCAGGGAACTGCTATCTGACATCTGGTATAAGACCAACTAGCAGGTTCCCGGCGAGTCCTGTCCGGTGTACTCATAACCCAATGAGCACCTGTATACATCTTAGGTGAACCAACTGACACCAGTGGCTTGTGAGACCGGCCACCGCCCCTCGTCGGGGTCTCGACTGTATACACTAGTCTACTAATGGAGTATCGATGCCCTGTCTCGAAACTCCTACGACTAGGGACCTTTTAAGGATGTGCTTATAGACTACCAGCTCCCACGTATATGATCGCCATCATACTGCTGGTAGTCAAGCAAGAATCCTAGGGGCTCTATCAATGTGTAATAGCGACATGTCAGGTCACCTAAAGCAGTACACGATGATAAAGATGAACCAGATAGCATACTATCATCTCGAGTAAGACTGTCCTACCGGGATAGGTCCTCCCTCAATCATTGCAATCACGTGCCTGTGATCCAATAATTGACTCTGAGGGCACTATCTCCAACACTAGATGTGTGGAGAGGGGTGAAAGATCGGCTGCGAGATTGAGCAATATGCTCAGCAATGGACATCGGCTTAGGAGTGACAGAAGGACTTGAAAAAGTGGTATCAACATATGGAGGTGGTAAAGATTGACTTGGTTGACACAAAGTGGGTTGAAAAGTCGAATTGTTTCTCCTAGACGCCTCTATTTGATCTTTCAAAGATATTTTAGGCATGGAAGGATCGTCTTTAAATTGATCGAACAAATTGCCGAACGACGCAAAATTAGGTTCTGGATACCAAAGTTCGGCAAGTGATTTGTTATGTGGGGTACCCATGTTAGAAGAAAGTGAGAAAGAAAGAAAGTTTGTTGGTGCAAGGATTTCCGAGCGACAAAAGTTGCAAGTATTTTTATTTTTTTTAAAAAAATTCCTCTTATTATTCTTTTTTATTTGTTTTGCAAAAATTTTCGATAAAGGGCTAAGACACAAATGCAAATAACCAGAAATGCACAATCAGTCCGAGATCTAGGGTCACCTAGGTCAGCTAGACAGCTCCTAACTGTTCCAAAGAGCTAGAAATAGGACCTCAAACCGTCTCTTCACTGCCAATTGCGGCCAGGTAAGTGGGAAGGAACCACCACGACAGTGGGCCTAATTAAAAACCACTAGCCTTGATACCGCAAAATCAGTTAGGATAAACGGTCGATGCCTATAACTAGTCCTCTGTCCTATTGAGCTCGAAATCCTTAGGCTTGAGTCTAGTATTTTTTTTATTAAAGATTGGTCAATGCAAATGTTTTATGTGGTTTCTGGGGTCCTGGGAAGGGTGATGAAATCCCCACCCAATCTGAGTTTGGTCAAATAGCCCCTTAAGTCCAATTAAAATATGCAAAACAGATAAAATTTCACTTGCAATCAAAATTTTTAACGCGGCGCAAAGAAACCTGCAGAAAATCTGTTATTTAAAAGGGGGAGAAAGACTCTTTACGCAAAGAATTCCTGCAGAAAATTTTTACAGTGGAGATATGGAGGTTACAGAGGAGAGAAGGAGAAAACAAACAGAGCAAATTTGAGATGCTGACGTGGCCAAATGAGCGCGGAACCGCGGTCCTGGGCCCCTTAATGCGGCAGAAGCGCGGCTGAGAAGAGGGATCGGGCTCTGGAAATTTTTGTACTGTTCTGTGCTTACAATTGCTCTCTGTTCTTATGCTCCTTTTTCTGTTTTGACCTTCTGTAAAACTCCAGATCCAAAAGTCTTTGCTGTTCCTGCAAGATTCAAATAGCAAACCCTTCAAACAGATCAAAGTTGATAATTTTTTTATTTTTTTATATTTTCAGATTTTTATAATTTTTAAAATTTATATCAACCCGAAAATTCACAAAAAGAAATATTACGCCGTCCCCGGCAACGGCGCCATTTGATTGATGTCAAAAACTTTAATTACCGCAATCAAGAAACGGCGTCGCTTCGCAGCTAGCCGGTGAGTGCGGGTCGATCCACAGAGACGGGTAAATTTCTTTAGTGTGTTTTAACGAGTTGATTCTATTTGTCGTTTTGATTGGTTTATAAAAATCTATAAAAACTAGATCTAATTAATCTAATTAAGAGTCTTGCTAGGGTTAGACTTAGGGAAAGTTTTGGAGATTAATGTTTCCTTCACCGCTTTCAATGCCTTCTTTTTTAGATCTATTAGATGTTACGTTAATTCTCAATAAAGTGGATACGAATCTTTTGGGAAGATGTTTTCTTCCTCTAGATTTGTATCCTTCCTTTGTTGATAATTACCCTAACCCCATGGAAAACGCGCGCAACCGGCCCTTTATACTACGGTTCACCGTTACCTCGAGAGGTAGGGTGCCGTAGGGAGCGGGTGTGTGCGTATGCATGGAGTTCTAACTCTAAAGTGAAGATGGCATTGAAAGGGGTGAGAGATCTCATCTCTCAACCCTTTCGCTAAGGCTAACCCTAACAATCGAGGAGACTACTCGCTCATTAGGGGATGATAAATTATACTAGAAAATAAAAGCAAGGAAATAAATTACCTACAGATTTGATGGCTCCCTCCAAGTAGAAGACAGAATAGATCTGAATGTCACTCCCAGAAATTCTGAATTTTATTTATTGAAAAGAGGCATAAGAAAATACAAGGTCTTGGGTTCTATTTATAGGACATAGAAACCCTAGGTTTACAATTGCACCGCATGTCTACAATTACAAATATACCCCCAGAAAATCTTTCCATAGCCGCCACAGAATTTTGGAAAAATTTCCTGCGCACTAGGGCTTCAAACAGCCGCGGATCCGCGGCATAGGCGCTCTTGGGCCGCGGATCCGCGGCCCAATGATGAGTTCAGCTCATGATTTTTCTTGGGCTTGGTTTGGTTCTTCTGGGCTTCTTGTTTCTTTATTTCTTTTTCCATTTGGGTTTCTGCAGTGATTCCAGAACTTTAGTGAACACTTGTACCGATCCTTTAACCGTTTGCCATGACAATTTGGACCTTGAGTTGCCTTATTGATTGAGAACTATTCTTCGTTTTTAGGCTTGACTAAGATCCTCCTATTTGTTGGTCAAAAGTCTCTTTTTGTGTCGTCTTTTGTCTTTTTCACTGTTTTCGCGCCAAGAACCTGTAACCTGTAACATGTAGCAGACATGGGACAAAAGCACCTGTTTTTATTCTTAAATGCATAAGAATGGGGAATACAAAATGCAATATTATGTTATGAACAAATAGTGGTGAGTATTCCCGTCTGTCACGCGGGTGACCCGGGTTCGATCCCCGGCAACGGCGCCATTTGATTAAGAGAGGTTTTGTCGATCAAAAATATTTACCGCAATCAAGAACGGCGTCGCATGAAGCTAGCCGGTGAATACGGGTCGGTCCACAGGGATGTGTAAATCTCCTTTAAGTTCTTACGAGTTAATTCCAAATGGTGTTTGGATTTATAATTAAACCTAAAAATTGAAGTTGTATGAGACTAGGATTAGAAACTTGCTAGGATTAGGTCTAGGGAAAATTTGGTAAACAAAGATCTACATCTCTTTCCATTGCTATTAATTAAAGATATCATATTAGTGTTATGGTAAATCTTAACAAAGGGGATTAGGATGATTGGGAAGATTGATTCTTCCTCTAGATCCTTGTCCTTCCTTTCTTAATCTTTACCCTAACCTCCATGGAAAACCTTAAAATCCGGGAATAAAAAGGTATGCATGGTAGCCGGCGTCAAAAACAGCGTCAAAAACTGTAATTTACCGCAATAGACAAGAGAAGAAATTTGGAGGACTGAGTCAACAAGAAGAATCGCGGTGATCTGATAAAAAAAAAAAAGAAGAAACGGCGTCGCTTCGCAGCTAGCCGGTGACATTCAGATCTATTCTGTCTTCTACTTGGAGGGAGCCATCATAACATAATATTGCATTTTGTATTCCCCATTCTTATGCATTTAAGAATAAAAACAGGTGCTTTTGACCCATGTCTGCTACATGTTACAGGTTACAGGTTCTTGGCGCGAAAACAGTGAAAAAGATAAAAGACGACACAAAAAGAGACTTTTGACCAACAAATAGGAGGATCTTAGTCAAGCCTAAAAACGAAGAATAGTTCTCAATCAATAAGGCAACTCAAGGTCCAAATTGTCATGGCAAACGGTTAAAGGATCGGTACAAGTGTTCACTAAAGTTCTGGAATCACTGCAGAAACCCAAATGGAAAAAGAAATAAAGAAACAAGAAGCCCAGAAGAACCAAACCAAGCCCAAGAAAAATCATGAGCTGAACTCATCATTGGGCCGCGGATCCGCGGCCCAAGCGCGCCTATGCCGCGGATCCGCGGCCGTTTGAAGCCCTAGTGCGCAGGAAATTTTTCCAAAATTCTGTGGCGGTTATGGAAAGATTTTCTGGGGGTATATTTGTAATTGTAGAGATGCGGTGCAATTGTAAACCTAGGGTTTCTATGTCCTATAAATAGAACCCAAGACCTTGTATTTTCTTATGCCTCTTTTCAATAAATAAAATTCAGAATTTCTGGAAGTGACATTCAGATCTATTCTGTCTTCTACTTGGAGGGAGCCATCAAATCTGTAGGTAATTTATTTCCTTGCTTTTTATTTTCTAGTATAATTTATCATCCTCTAATGAGCGAGTAGTCTCCTCGCTTGTTAGGGTTAGCCTTAGCGAAAGGGTTAAGAGATGAGATCTCTCACCCCTTTCAATGCCATCTTCACTTTAGAGTTAGAACTCCATGCATACACACACATCCGCTCCCTACGGCACCCTACCCCTCGAGGTAACGGTGAACCGTAGTATAAAGGGCCGGTTGCGCGCGTTTTCCATGGGGGTTAGGGTAATTATCAACAAAGGAAGGATACAAATCTAGAGGAAGAAACATCTTCCCAAAAGATTCGTATCCACTTTATTGATAATTAACATAACATCTAATAGATCTAAAAAAAGAAGGCATTGAAAGCGGTGAAGGAAACATTAATCTCCAAAACTTCCCCTAAGCCTAACCCTAGCAAGGCTTTCAATTAGATTAATTAGATCTAGTTTTTATAGATTTTCATAAACCAATCAAAACGACAAATGGAATCAACTCGTTAAAACACATAAAAGGAATTTACCCGTCTCTGTGGATCGACCCGTACTCACCGGCTAGCTGCGAAGCGACGCCGTTTCTGATTGCGGTAAATACAAGTTTTTGACATTAATCAAACACAAGTCCAAAATTGCAAGTTTTAGCTTAAATTCAATAAATTTCGTTTTCCATAATAAAAATTAGTTAAAACTTGAAATAAAATACTAAAAATTTATATTAATACTATATTTTAATTAACATGATTTTAAAGCTTAAATTTAGCCCATTTAAATTTGTATTTATCGCTAATTTAATGTATTTTCTTACCGGCTTAAAATAATATTAAAAATTGAAAAATTAGGGAAAATTTTTAAACGACCAGAATTTCATAAGTAACTCATTTGCTACTAAAAACTAGCAATTACCTATCCAAATTAGTTATAATTAGTCCTAAACTGCAAAATAACAAAAAAGACGATTTACGGAAAAATACCACATTTTCACCGATTTTCGGGAAAACACCAAAACGACATTTCAAGGCGCTACAATCTTTCCACCTTAAAGAAATTCGGTCCCCGAATTTAAAAATATAACTACGCGTACCTTCAAAGAGATGGGGATACTTCTTCCTCATCTCGCCCTCGGTCTCCCAGGTGACCTCCTCGCTGCTCGGGCCACGCCAAAGGACCTTGACGGTCGGTATCACTTTTGATCTCAACTTCTTCACCTGCCGATCCAGGATGGCCACCGGCTGCTCTGCAAAAGAAAGGTCGTTCTCTAGCTGGACTGTCGGGTGCTGAATCGCATGCGAAGGGTCGTGAAGGTACTTACGGAGCATCGAAACATGGAAGACGGGGTGAACATCGGGAAAGCTGGGTGGAAGAGCCAAACGATATGCAACTGCGCCGACATGGTCGAGGATCTCGAAGGGACCTACGAATCTAGGGCTAAGCTTCCCCTTTCGCCCGAAAGGCATCACGCGCTTCATCGGAGAGACTGTCAGAAAAACATGGTCGCCAACTGTGAACTCTAATCAGCGACGGCGCCTGTCCGCATACGATTTCTGCCTGCTCTGAGCCGCTCTCATCCGGTCTCGGATCAACTGTATCTTCGCTGTCGTCTCCTCAACAAGCTGCGGCCCCAAAATACTGCTCTCGCTGAGCTCTGTCCAACAGACGGGCGATCTGCATCTCCTCCCATATAATGCCTCGAAAGGTGCCATCTGAATAGTATCCTGGAAGCTGTTGTTGTAGGAAAACTCCACTAGAGGTAAATGACGATCCCAGCTACCGCCGAAGTCTAAAACGCACGCTCTGAGCATGTCCTCGAGAGTCTGAATGGTCCGCTCTGACTGTCCGTCGGTCTGTGGATGAAACGCTGTGCTGAAGCTCAAACGAGTGCCCAAAGCCTCCTGAAGTCTCTGCCAAAGTCGGCTGGTGAACTGGGTGCCTCGATCTGACACGATACAAGTCGGTACGCCATGCAACCGCACGATCTCGTCGATGTAAAGCTGGGCATACTGAGCGAAGCTGAAAGTCGTCTTCACTGGCAGGAAGTTAGCCGCTTTCGTCAATCGATCTACGATCACCCAGATGGAGTCGTACCCTCGACTGGTTCTGGGTAGACCCACAACGAAATCCATCGAAATCTGCTCCCATTTCCACTCCGGAATGGGTAACGGCTGTAGCTCTCCTGCGGGCCTCTGGTGCTCGGCCTTGACTTGCTGACAAGTCAGGCATCTCGATACAAACTCCGAAATGTCCCTCTTCATCCCGTCCCACCAGTAGGTCTCTCTCATATCATGGTACATCTTGGTGGAACCGGGGTGGACACTATACACTGATCGGTGTGCCTCCTAAAGAATGTCGCGCCGCAATCCATCAGCATCTGGTACGCACAGTCTAGATCCATAGCGTAAAATCCCCTGATCGTCAATCACGAACTCGGAAAATCTGCCCTGTCCCATCTGTGCCATGATCTCTGAGCAACGGTCGTCACCGCGCTGTGCCTCATATATACGGTCAAGCAACTGTGGGCGTGCACGAATATGCGCGAGCTGTCCCCCTGTCTGAGTGAACTCGAACTCAACTCGGCTGTCGCATAAAATCTGCCAATCTGCTGACGACTGCCTCTGCACTGCGCGCAAAAAGGATAGACTACCCCCGGGCCTCCTACTCAACGCATCCGCCACTACATTAGCCTTGCCCGGGTGATATAAGATCTCGCAGTCGTAGTCTTTCACCAACTCCATCCAACGACGCTGTCTGAGGTTCAGGTCTCGCTGCTGAAATATGTACTTTAATCTCTTGTGATCAGTGAATATCTGACACGACTCGCCGTATAGGTAATGTCGCCAAATCTTCAGTGCAAAGACCACTGCAGCCATCTCCAAATCGTGAGTGGGGTAGTTCTGTTCATGCTTCTTCAACTGCCGAGAAGCATATGCGATCACCCGGCCATGCTGCATCAATACGCATCCTAACCCCACCCGCGAAGCATCACAGTAGACCACAAATCCGCCTGATCCCGAAGGCAAAGATAATACCGGCGCCATAGTCAAACAAGTCCGTAGCTGCTGAAAACTGCGCTCGCACTCCTCTGTCTAAATGAAAGGAACTCCCTTCTGGGTCAAACCGGTCAAAGGTGCAGCTATACGGGAGAAGTCCTGAACAAAACGCCTGTAGTAGCCTGCTGGGCCTAGAAAACTACAGATATCAGTAACCGATGTAGGTCGGGGCCACTGCTGAACAACCTCAATCTTCTTCGGGTCCACACATATGCCGTCTCTCGTAATCACGTGACCCAAGAATCCGACGCTGTCCAGCCAGAATGCACACTTGGAGAACTTTGCGTACAGCTGGTGCTCCCTCAGAGTCTGTAACGTAATCCGCAAGTGCTGCTCGTGCTCCTCTCTGCTCCGGGAGTACACCAAGATATCGTCGATAAACACGATGATGAACAAGTCAAGATACGGCCTGAAAGTACGGTTCATCAAATCCATGAATGCTGCTGGGGCGTTGGTGAGTCCGAACGACATCACCAAAAACTCATAGTGGCCGTAGCGCGTGCGGAAAGCTGTCCTCGGTATATCCTCCTGTCGAACTCGCAGCTGATGGTATCCTCATCGCAAGTCGATCCTCGAAAAATACCCCGCACCCTGAAGCTGGTCGAACAAATCATCAATGCGTGGCAACGGATATCTGTTCCGCACGGTAACCTTGTTCAGCTGGTGGTAGTCGATACATAAGCGCAAACTTCCATCCTTCTTCTTGACAAACAGGACCGGAGCACCCTACGGAGAAACACAAGGTCGAATAAGCCTCTTATCTAGCAAATCCTGCAACTGATCCTTTAGCTCTCGAAGCTCTGCCGGGGCCATCCGATAAGGCGGTATAGAAATAGGCCCCGAGCCGGGAATCAAATCGATGCAGAACTCAACGTCGCGCTCAGGTGGTGGCCCAGGTAGCTCATCAGGGAAAACATCAGGGAACTCACAAACAACCGGGACCCGGTCCAACGGAACCTCTGCAGCTCGAGTATCACAAATATACGCTAAGAATCCCTGACATCCCTTCCGCAAGAGCTGACCAGCACGAAGAGACGAAATCAAGCTGGGAAGGGTGATGCTGCGGTCTCCCTGAATAACAAGGACTGGCTCTCCCGGAAAGCTAAATATGACTGCCTTCTCATGGCAGTCCACCGAAGCATAACAAGTGGCTAGCCAATCCATGCCCAGAAGCACATCAAAGTCCAACATATCGAGGAGAATCAAATCAACCGATGAATTCCTCTCCCCGATACGAACGGAACACAAACGAAACACAAAACGAGCGATAAACGAATCGCCTACCGGAGTAACAACAACAAGCGGATGATCTAACGACGACGACTCACGGCCCAACATCGGTGCAAAGTGTGTAGAGACGTACGAATGTGTGGAACCTGGGTCGAATAATACCCGTGCGTCAAAAGAGCATACGGATAAGGTACCTGTCACAACGGCATTGGATGCCTGCGCATCCTGCGGTGTCAAAGCAAAAACTCGGGCCCGTCCTCCACCGATAGCGGGCTGACCTCGACCTCGGCCTCTACCTCCTTGTCCTCTCTGAACAGGACCGCCGCGTCCTGTTCATATCAGATTTTTGCATTTTTATACCGCCCAATTTTTATCACATTGCATGTCGGTAGATACTCTTGAGCCGTGTTTGCTAGTCAATTGCAGGATACAGGTTCCCGGTTCTCAAACGGAGAAATTCATGGAAAACACGACAAAAATCCGGTTCCTGCCAACTACAGATAAAACACGGTCTCCGCTCTTCATCCGTATGCTGCCAGATACCGGTTTAGGAAGACAAACTGTCAAATCAATGTCGTTTTCAGGCACAAGGCTCAATGGTGGCACAAGATCCAAGAGATCTACGCGGCGCTCGAGACAATCATGACAAAATCTTAACAAAAAGTCCACCTTTCCTTCAACAGAAATTCTGGAAAAATCGTGAAAACAAATGGAGAAAATACATATGCCAGAATAAAGTACTCAGAAAACCAGGCTACCAGAAAAAGGCCCAAAGCCCAACTCCACAATACGGCCGCGGAAGAGCGGCCAAAGGGGGGTCTTGGCCGCGCTTCCGCGGCCGTTCTGGCGCCAGACAGTTAGGGTTTTTAGGGGGTGTTTGGTAATTTCATATGGGCCAGTAATTTTGCCCTAGTTTCTCATTCTCCAGCCTATAAATACCCCAGAATTCTGTGAAGGAAGGGGTCCATAATCTTGTATTTTTCTTTGCTAGGTTTTAGTGCATGTTCTTCTTCCTCTTCTCACCTCTTCTCCATTAAACTTGTAAGTGAGCTTTTGAGTGAAGAGTGATGAATAAAGAAGACCATTTTTATTATCATGCTTGTCTCTTTCTTTACTTGTTATAATTGTTGTAATTTTAATTGTTAAGTAGTTGTTGTTATTTCCTTGTTATTTGTTTCTTCTCTCTTTTTCTTTATCCTTGCATACGACAATGATACTTACGCTTGATCCTCGCCAAGGTGAGGTCGCAAACAGTTAGTCGTATTCTTCTAATCTCTTTCTTTCTATCTTCCTCTTTTGCGTTGTTTTATTTTTCCGTATTATGAAGTGTGAGTAGTTCTATACTTGTTAGGGTAGGATAAGGGAAGTTTGAGAGAAGGAAATCTCTCTCACTCTTTCCTTACCCAACAACTTAAATCAACTCCCGTTAACCCAACCACAATCCGCTCCTTACGGCACCCTATCCTACATGATAGCAGTGATTCCGTAGTGAGACCGGTTGTGGTTGAATTAACCGGAGGTTATGGATAAGAGCCAAGAACGGACGGACAAGCACCAAAAGGAAGGACTATGTGTTGGAAAGCCTAGCTTATACTCGCAAGTTCCTTCCTAGTCGTGCTAATCCCCGTTGTTGCCGATTACCGTAACACCGATATTAAGTGGGGCAACGAAAGATGTGGAGACTCCTAACTCAAACTAACCTAATCCTAACCCTAACAAGCTCTCTTTAAATATCAACTCAACACTTAGATAACTACAAACAAAATCTGAACAACCGGACTTAACTCGTCGAAAAACACATAGAAAAAGATTCCCATCTCCCTGCGGACGACCCGTACTCAACCGGCTAGCTACGTGCGAAACCGTCTTGATTGCGGTATTTAAACTAGAACTTGAACACGCTCATATCCTACCAATCAAATGGCGCCGTTGCCGGGGAGACGGTAGTCTATTTCTAAGTGAAATTTCGGGTTAATTTGTGAATATAAAAACAACCAAAAACCAAAAAAAAAAAAAAATATACTTTGTAAAAATCATCTTGTTATTCTTGATTAGTTTTTGTGCAAGTGTGCAGGAAATACGAAGCTCAAGATCGACGCCTAAGACGTTGGAAATACGGAGTTCAAGTACAGTGCCAAAGACGTGGGAAGATAGACCCACATTTCGCGGCTACACCGCGACGGACAAAAACAAAGCATACGGTCTACTGTACAAATCTGGAGCAAATACAGTGAGCAATTCAAGATTCAGTACATCCAGACAAGAGGAGGAGACCCATAGAAGCACCTGAACCAAACCTGAAGTCCCAATCCTCTGTTACTGCCGCGCTTCCGCGGCATTAGCACGTGTTTGGCCGCGGAAGAGCGGCCACTTGGTGCCCTTGGGCTGCCATTTTTTCTGGGTAACTCTCTCTGCCTCTCTCCACTCCTCTGAGCTCCACTGAATTGTGTTTTCTGCAGCCTTCTTTGCGCAAATTCTTCTCCCCCTTCCAATAAACTGTTCTTGTGCAGGATTCTTTGCGCCGCAAATAAAAATTGTTTGCTGTTGATATTGTTACTGTTTTGCATTCTTTAATACGGACTTAAGGGGCTTGAAACCAATCCAGATTGGGTGGGGATTTCATCACCCTTCCCAGGACCCCGGAAATCACTAAAGCATATGCATTGTCCATTGTAAATTAAAAAATACTAGACTTCAGCCCTAAGGACTTCGCGCTCATTAGGAGAAGATAAACCTTGTTTAGAAGCTCGCTTAACCGTATATTGTTTACGGGGTGTCTAGGAAAGTGTTAAAGGCGCAACCGCCGAAAGAGAAAGGGTTATTTAATTAAGGAACTTCGCGAAAGCGTTGGACAACCTCCCCTTATCTCTGCACTTACCTGGCCTCGTGATCAGTGTATTTTTAAGCCCGTTTCTCGACATTGTTTAACTTCGACAATCAAGTTCAGGAGCAGGTCTAGTAGACCTAGGTTATCCTAGATCTAGGTGTGATTGTGCATATCTTATTTGTGATTGCTTAAGCCGTATTCCCGTACATACTTCTGTAAATCTTTTTCTAAAAAAAAAAAAGAAAGAAAAAATCAAAAACTTTTATAAAAACTTGCCCTTTTGTCACCAAATCCATTTTCACCCAACACCCTTCGGCTTTCTTCATTGACGTTTTCTTACCCTCACCTTCTCCGCTTTGACTATACTAAACTCATTTAGTGTATGTCCGCTTGGACTCGGGACACTAGCGCCCGTCTAGTCCGCGTTACGTTAGTCGCGACCGACTACGCGATCGACTCCGAAGTCGATACTCCGTCCACTCCTCTTTCACCCCTTCCTTTGCCGGCCAACTCCGACGTTGACCGGAATTCTGTTCATACATCTTCACCTTCACCTTCACCTTCACCAACCTCTTCTTCCGTGATGTCGGGATTTATTCCAAACATCTCGTTGACCACCCCTGGATTGGCTCCACCTCCTATGGAGACCAATCTCCCACCACCTCCGCCTGTTGTAGCGCCGCAGCGAATTGCGCTCCAGGATCGTTTCTACCCTACCCGTTCTGCACTTCCAACCTGCCTTTCTCTTCCTCCGGCCAATGGGGACAACTTTGAAATTAAGCCCCATTTCATCAACATGCTTCCACGTTTTCATGGGCTTGAATCTGAAGATGCCTATATCTTCATTAACAAATTTCAAAACGTCTGTGCCATGATGAAAACAACCCAGCTGTCGGACGATGCTATACGTCTACGGGTCATTCCGTTCACTTTATGCGATCTCGCAGAAAAATGGCTGTATAGCACCGCTTCCCACTCAATCACCAGCTGGGACGAGTTTGTTAAAGCGTTTCTGAAAAAATTCTACCCAAATCATAAGACCGCAAGAATTCGAAATGAGATCAACCAATTCTCCCAGCTTCCTTCTGAACCCTTTTGGAAGTGCTTTGACCGATACAAAGACCTTCTTGTTCAGTGTCCTCACCACGGTATAGAGAAATGGCAACTCTGCCAAACCTTATACGAGGGACTGAACCCAGCAACGAAGCAGTTGCTGGAAACCATCTGTCAGGGCCACTTCCTATCCAAATCTGACAAGGAAGCGTGGCAGTTCTTTGACGATCTTGTGGAGCAAACGCTACAGTGGGAGAGCACCAGACCGACTCCTTCTTCTTCTTCTACCTCCACTTCTACCGGTCAGTCTAGGGTAGGAATCCACCAACTCGATGTCTCTATTGCAATGAGAGCTGAAATGGCTGCAATAACAAAAAAGCTTGAAGCAATAGAGAGCAAATTTTCTTCTCCTACTCCTGCCCCTGTTCTCCCCCTTCGTACCATCTGCGCTTGTTGTTCCGATCCGTCCCACTTGACTGAAGAGTGTCCTTACAATCCACCCTCGCAAGGACAGGATCAGGTTAATGCATTCCAGCAAAGACCAAGGAATGATCCATACTCTTCCACCTACAATCCCGGTTGGAGGAACCACCCCAATTTCGCCTGGAATCAGAATCAGAATCAATTCCAGGGCAACAATTTCCAAAGGGCCCCTCCAACGCAACAACAAGCGCAACAACAAACTCAGTATCAGCAGCCCTTCCAACCCCAGCCTTACCAAAACCAGACGAACAACTTTGCACCGAACAATTCCTTTCCACCAAACAACTTTGTTCCGTCAAACAACGATAAGGTTTCCTCGCTCGAGCGAAGTCTGGATGCGTTTGTTAAACAATCGACTCAATCCACCGCCAACATCCAGTCTTCGATCCAATCTTTAGTGCAACACACCGCCGCACACGGGCAGAGCATCAAGACCATCGAGGCCCAGATTGCACAGCTGAACGCGGCCTTGAGCGAGCGAGAGAAGGGGAAGCTCCCGTCCCAGCCACTTCCAAATCCCGGCCACCCACATAATGCACATGTTGCTCTTGAACAACAAAACCATAATGTGAGTGCCGTGACCACACTGAGATCAGGGAGGGTGCTGCAAAACAACATTGGCAGACGGATCAACAATGACACCCCGGCCGCTGTTTCTTCTTCTTCTGCTTCTTCTTCTTCTTCTTCGTCTTCCGAGCCTATTCTCCGTTCTTCACAAGGCTCTCCCTCTTCTTCTTCTGCTCTGAACGGACCCACTTCTCACTCCACGAAAACACCTATTCTGGGATCTGTTCCAACTCCAAAATCTCCTCCTCCAGCTTTAGACTCAACCAATTTTCAAAATGTTCCATTTCCAAACCGGTTGAGGTCTAACAAACAAAATCCACAAATGGAGAAGATTTTGGAGTTATTCAAGCAAGTTAACATTAACATTCCTCTTTTAGATGCTGTCCAACAAGTCCCTTCTTACGCTAAAATCTTAAAGGACTTGTGCACGAAAAAGAGGAAGTCTCAGGTACCCAAGAAAGTTTTCTTGGCTAGTGCTGTGAGTGATGCCCTTACCCAATCTTTACCACAAAAACGGAAGGACCCTGGCTGTCCTACGATTTCAATTACTATTGGGGATAAGAACATCAACCGCGCACTATTAGATCTTGGTGCCAGTGTTAACTTGCTTCCGTATTCAGTATACGAGCAATTAGGCGTCGGAGAGCTGAAACCCACACACTGCACTCTCCAGATGGCAGACCGATCAATCACCCATCCTAGGGGTGAGCTAGAGGATGTGTTAATCAAAGTCGGGGACTTCATATTCCCCGTCGACTTCATTGTCTTAGATACACAGCCTGTAGCTAACCCCCGGAATCAAATTCCGGTGATACTCGGTCGCCCATTTCTCGCAACCTCAAATGCTGTGATCAATTGTCGCAATGGTTCAATGAACTTCTCTTTTGGAAATATGACAATTGAACTCAACATTTTTAGGTTGGGGAATCAGCCCGCCGAACCTAATGCTCATATACTGGATGTTTGCTCGATCCAGGAGATCACCCCCGAAGAGTGTGAATTCGAGGAGTTTTTGTTTGAATACGATAATCTTGACGCCACTAGTGCGTATCTCTTCGAACCTGCTGCTGTTTCTGCGCCCGATAACGACTACGAGTGTTTCACGTTCACGAACGATCTTAGCCGCGCACAACCCGAGTTTGAATCTTTCGACTTTTCGGATGAGTTACCTGAACCATCCGACTCGGTTGCCTACACTCGTTTTGAACCTTTGCTGGAGTCCTTTGAGTTCGAGACCTTTGCACCAGTCTTGCCTTCCATCATTTCACCTCCAACGCTCGAACTCAAGCCGTTGCCGTCTCACCTTAAGTATGCTTACTTAGGTGAGAACGAGACCCTCCCTGTCATCATCTCGGCTTCTCTAGCTCCCGAGCAAGAGAAAGCCCTTCTCACGGTCTTGCACGGCAACAGGCAAGCTTTTGGCTGGTCCATGGCGGACATCAAGGGGATTAGTCCCCTCATCGTTGAGCATCACATTCATCTGATGGATGATGCCAAACCAGCCCGGGATCCACAAAGACGTCTTAATCCAGTCATGAAGGAGGCTGTGAAGAAGGAGATCGTCAAATGTCTAGATAGTGGTATCATTTACCCTATCTCTGATAGCCAGTGGGTTAGCCCCATTCACGTTGTCCCCAAGAAGTCGGGCATCACGGTCATAACCAACGAGGCGAATGAGTTAATCCCTACTCGCACCCAAACCGGGTGGCGAGTTTGCATTGATTACAGAAAACTCAACGCCGCAACGCGGAAAGACCACTTTCCTCTACCTTTTATTGACCAGATGCTCGAACGATTGGCCGGACATGAGTACTATTGCTTTCTAGATGGCTACTCTGGCTATAATCAAATTCCCATCGCCGAAAAAGACCAGGACAAGACCACTTTCACTTGTCCTTTCGGCACGTTTGCATATCGTCGCATGCCCTTTGGGTTATGCAATGCGCCCGCTACCTTCCAGCGGTGTATGATGGGAATTTTCTCAGACATGGTGGAAAAATTTCTGGAGATCTTCATGGACGACTTCTCCATCTTTGGCGATTCTTTTGACGAGTGTCTGCTGCATCTCGACGCTGTCCTTACCAGATGTAAGGACAAGAATCTCACTTTGAACTGGGAGAAATGCCACTTCATGGTGCGTGAAGGTATTGTCTTAGGACATATCATCTCGCAAAATGGCATAGAGGTTGACAAAGCAAAGATTGAGGTCATTTCCAATCTGCCTCCTCCCCGATGCGTCAGAGATATCCGAGCCTTCCTTGGCCATGCCGGTTTTTATAGACGGTTTATCAAGGACTTTAGCAAGATTGCTAGGCCCTTGACGCTTTTGCTGGCCAAGGACACGCCTTTCACCTTCGACTCGAGCTGTGTGACTGCATTCGAGTCACTGAAACTCTCACTCACTTCTGCTCCCATTCTCTCTTCTCCTGACTGGACGCACCCATTCGAGATTATGTGCGATGCATCCGACTTTGCCATCGGTGCTGTCCTTGGACAGCACATCAACAAGATGCCGCATGTAATCTATTACGCAAGCCGAACCCTGAACGACGCACAACTCAATTATACAACAACTGAGAAGGAATTCTTAGCGGTTGTATTTGCCTTAGAAAAGTTCAGGCCCTACCTCATCGGCTCTCCAGTCATTGTCTACACTGACCACTCAGCTCTGCGCCATCTTTTTGTGAAGAAAGATGCCAAATCTCGGTTAATCCGTTGGATCCTCTTGCTTCAAGAGTTTGACCTTGTCATTAAGGACAAACGAGGATGTGAAAACGTGGTTGCCGACCATCTCTCGCGACTTCCTTCTTCGCCTTCGCTTCCAATTCCGATAAACGACGTTTTCCCGGATGAACAACTCTTGACAGTATCTTGCGAACCCTGGTTCGCAGATATTGTGAACTATTTGGCCACGGGATTGCTACCGACCGAATGGTCGAGTCAGGACAGACTTCGCTTCTTATCCCAAGTAAAACATTTTTACTGGGACGAACCCTACTTGTTCAAGTACTGTCCCGACCAGATTATTCGTCGGTGTGTCCCTGATGAGGAATTCAAGAGTGTGCTGTCATTTTGCCACGACCAAGCATGTGGCGGGCATTTTGGGCCCAGAAAGACAGCTGAGAAGATCTTGCAATGTGGTTTCTACTGGCCACAACTTTTCAAAGACGCTCACGACTATTGCAAGACTTGCTCCCGGTGCCAACACATGGGCCGGATATCCCGGAGGAATGAGATGCCGCTCCAACCGATCTTGGTTGTGGAGATTTTCGATGTTTGGGGGATAGACTTCATGGGGCCGTTTCCCAGCTCTTTTGGGAACTTGTACATTCTTCTAGCTGTTGATTACGTCTCTAAATGGGTCGAGGCTGTGCCCAGCCGAACTAACGACAACAAGGTTGTCGTTAGGTTCCTTAAAGAAAACATTTTCTCACGGTTTGGGCACCCCCGAGCGATCATTAGCGACAATGGAAGTCATTTCTGCAATAGGACTTTCGAGGCCTTGATGCGGAAATACTCCATTAATCATAAGCTTTCTACGCCCTACCACCCCCAAACCTGCGGGCAGGCTGAAGTTTCAAATCGGCAAATCAAGCAGATACTGGAGAAAACGGTTTCCAAGAACCGTAAGGATTGGTCTTTGAAACTCACTGATGCCCTTTGGGCATTTAGAACCGCTTATAAGACCGACCTTGGCATGTCTCCCTATCGGCTTGTGTACGGAAAAGCCTGCCACCTTCCTGTCGAAATCGAGCATCGCGCGTTTTGGGCGATAAAGGAGCTGAATCTGTCTCTGGAGGACGCGGGCAGCCATCGGAAGCTGCAGCTGAACGAACTGAGCGAGCTTAGGGATGAGGCTTACGACAACGCGGTTGTCGTTAAGAATCGAACGAAGGTGTTTCATGATAAACACCTTGTGCGCAAAACCTTCGTACCTGGTCAACAGGTACTTCTTTACGACACCCGACTTCATTTCCATCCTGGAAAGCTCCGATCTCGCTGGAAAGGGCCGTATTTTGTGCAGACTGTGTATCCGCAGGGCGCTGTGGATTTGGAAAATCCAAAGGACGGTTCACTCTTCAAAGTGAACGGACACCGATGCAAACCGTACCTTAGCGCCGAACCAACAGAGGAGCTCCTGTTCTTACAGGAGCCGGTTTACCTTGCTTGATCTTCCTCTGCCTACCTCCAAACTTCGGTTATCCAGCCAAGAACAGTGGACACTGTTCCAAATAAGTTTGGGGGTATGTACAAACCATTTTGTTTATATTTGTGTATATTCTTTTCTTTCAAAACAAAAACAAATAAAACTTGTGTATCGCTAACCAACAATTTTGAACCTTCAAACTACTCTCTTCATGCAATGACAGTGAGGTCACTGTCCAGTTTAAGTTTGGGGGTACGCTCGGTACGCATTTCTTACCTTCGCATTCATATGTATATTTTGCATCTGCATATTAAAATCCATAAAATCCATAAAAATTTGAAAATTTTCCAAAAATATAAAAACTTTTTTGTCAAGTTAGCTTATGGAAGAACTCTGATTCAACATTCGACGGTTTTTGTTTGATAAAATAGGAATAACTAGATCTTATGTTTGGATTTTGAAAACCTGAAAGATAACTCTCCTTTGAAGTTAACTATAGCTGATATACGTCTTTACATCACACTACACGTGTCGTGAGTTTTGGGAATTAGATGACAAGTCTTTCATGTTCAAACTTTTAAACAGATAAATGATTTTCTGAGAATCAAATAGGTTTGTTCTGAAATAAGTAATGACAAGAATAGTTTATGAAGTAAAGCGAATATGAAGGAATGTTATTGATGCCGTAATAGGAGCTAAGTCTGAAAAATAACCCATCTAAAACTTGATTGGAATGATTACACACCAAACCCACTAGACACGTCTTTTATCCAAAAAAATATTTGAACTGCCGGTTATATCTCCGTTCGTATTAAATCATCTGATTTTCACGCCAAACTGTCTTTTGTTTTTGGACCTAGGTAACTTGAGTAATTAAGTCCGCTGGGGTGTTTCTACACCTAATGCCCTAAAACCAACTGGTTTGGGTGCATTGGCCCAAAGCTCGCTAAGAAGCCTAGAAAGTCCAGTTTAAAACAAAGTCAAGCAAGTGTTCTCTCCGAGTTAAAATTCCTAACGGTTCTTTGTGTGAGAATAATCTTGATAAAAGACAGGCTTTTAAAAAATTTTTAACGGAGATATGAAGGTTTTACTCTTTGATAAAGACTATTGCACGTTCACAGTGGTGTGTATGAAATGAAAACAAGAAAAAGGTGGAGTGAAAAATACGACTTAGTTTCTTGGTAAGGAAGATAGAAATTCTAAAGTTGAAACCTTACTGCAAAACGAAACTTGAAAAAATGCTTAACTCATTATAAAACTTATGTGATCCTTTTAAAATTGTTATCTGGGCTTTATTGTGCGACATGATGACTCTAATCGATCCTTCTGGAACTTAACGACACTATCCGCACTGCACGTAAAGACATATAAAATCTGTAGTTAAATAAGATGTGAGGTGTGAAAAATAAAGGTTCGATAGTCTAGACTAAGGATTATAGAATTGTTATTTTCTAAAACAAAACTTTAGGGTTTGAAACTTAGTCATTTTTACAAACCAACTTGACCGGATTTTGTGGGTAGTATCCGCTGAAAACCCTCAGGAGACAACACTCCTCCTACTAGGGACACCTAGAGGTTTAACGGCTTGTTGCACATGCTCAGTGCAATCGCGTTCCCTGCGAAAGTGAGGTTAGGAAATTTTTGTGAATAAATGGACTTTGCCCGGGACGAGCAAATGATAAGTTTGGGGGTATTTGTTCATATCAGATTTTTGCATTTTTATACCGCCCAATTTTTATCACATTGCATGTCGGTAGATACTCTTGAGCCGTGTTTGCTAGTCAATTGCAGGATACAGGTTCCCGGTTCTCAAACGGAGAAATTCATGGAAAACACGACAAAAATCCGGTTCCTGCCAACTACAGATAAAACACGGTCTCCGCTCTTCATCCGTATGCTGCCAGATACCGGTTTAGGAAGACAAACTGTCAAATCAATGTCGTTTTCAGGCACAAGGCTCAATGGTGGCACAAGATCCAAGAGATCTACGCGGCGCTCGAGACAATCATGACAAAATCTTAACAAAAAGTCCACCTTTCCTTCAACAGAAATTCTGGAAAAATCGTGAAAACAAATGGAGAAAATACATATGCCAGAATAAAGTACTCAGAAAACCAGGCTACCAGAAAAAGGCCCAAAGCCCAACTCCACAATACGGCCGCGGAAGAGCGGCTAAAGGGGGGTCTTGGCCGCGCTTCCGCGGCCGTTCTGGCGCCAGACAGTTAGGGTTTTTAGGGGGTGTTTGGTAATTTCATATGGGCCAGTAATTTTGCCCTAGTTTCTCATTCTCCAGCCTATAAATACCCCAGAATTCTGTGAAGGAAGGGGTCCATAATCTTGTATTTTTCTTTGCTAGGTTTTAGTGCATGTTCTTCTTCCTCTTCTCACCTCTTCTCCATTAAACTTGTAAGTGAGCTTTTGAGTGAAGAGTGATGAATAAAGAAGACCATTTTTATTATCATGCTTGTCTCTTTCTTTACTTGTTATAATTGTTGTAATTTTAATTGTTAAGTAGTTGTTGTTATTTCCTTGTTATTTGTTTCTTCTCTCTTTTTCTTTATCCTTGCATACGACAATGATACTTACGCTTGATCCTCGCCAAGGTGAGGTCGCAAACAGTTAGTCGTATTCTTCTAATCTCTTTCTTTCTATCTTCCTCTTTTGCGTTGTTTTATTTTTCCGTATTATGAAGTGTGAGTAGTTCTATACTTGTTAGGGTAGGATAAGGGAAGTTTGAGAGAAGGAAATCTCTCTCACTCTTTCCTTGCCCAACAACTTAAATCAACTCCCGTTAACCCAACCACAATCCGCTCCTTACGGCACCCTATCCTACATGATAGCAGTGATTCCGTAGTGAGACCGGTTGTGGTTGAATTAACCGGAGGTTATGGATAAGAGCCAAGAACGGACGGACAAGCACCAAAAGGAAGGACTATGTGTTGGAAAGCCTAGCTTATACTCGCAAGTTCCTTCCTAGTCGTGCTAATCCCCGTTGTTGCCGATTACCGTAACACCGATATTAAGTGGGGCAACGAAAGATGTGGAGACTCCTAACTCAAACTAACCTAATCCTAACCCTAACAAGCTCTCTTTAAATATCAACTCAACACTTAGATAACTACAAACAAAATCTGAACAACCGGACTTAACTCGTCGAAAAACACATAGAAAAAGATTCCCATCTCCCTGCGGACGACCCGTACTCAACCGGCTAGCTACGTGCGAAACCGTCTTGATTGCGGTATTTAAACTAGAACTTGAACACGCTCATATCCTACCAATCACGTCCACGGCCTCTGGGTGCACCTAACTGGCGTGGAGCATCGCCTGTGGTAGGAAGTAGGGCTCTCTGAGGAGGGGGTGGTGATGGTGGTAGGGTCATGATCAGTCGAAAATATTGTATATTTTAGCCGGAAATTTCCTCATCTTTTGCATACATTTAGAAGTGTTCGGTATTCATATTTCACATATTAGCAAATCAATCGTAAAATACCAGATTTCATGTATTAGACTTTTAAACCGACACTTTAAGGGAAATTAACCGCATTTCATGGCATCGCATCATTTCTGTATTTGCGCAACACTTGTCTTGAGTCTGTGCAGGAAATACGGAAGAAAAGCAAAAGAGCTGATCAAAAATACACCAATTAAATCATTTCAGATCTGGTAGCAATACAAAAGGAGATATTAAATTCAGCATATAAAATAAAGGCCCATACAACAGCCCAAGACCACTGCAGAAAACACAAGCCATGAAGACTCCAATGTGCCGCGGATCCGTGGCAGGAGCTTGCTTACGCCGCGGATCCGCGCCTCTTCTGCCACGTCATCCGTCCAATTTCAGTGCAGAATCTCAATCTCTGGGCCCACATTCCTTTCTGATATGTCAAGTTCCAGAATACCCTCGAAGCTACTGCCAGATCAGCAAAGAAGATTAAGCAAGGCTAATCTTAATTAAGCTCCTAACTAATCCTCTTCTAGAAGCTATCTCCTAACTAATCACATCTAGAAGCTTCTCCCCTAACTAACTTTTGGAGGGAAATTTGAATTTCTTCAACAAACTTTAGGAGGGAAACTTAGAATTTGAAATCCTAGATCTAGGGTTAGTTATCTATAAATCGGAACCTAGACCTAGGGTTAAAGGCTAATCAAAAATCAATAATCAATAACCATTGGTTCATTCTACACCATTTTCTTCCACAAGTCTAGTGACAAGGCTTGTGCGAAACCCTAACCCTAATTCCACTCCAAATTCAAGATCTTGAGTACCAAATCAAGTGAGAAGCCTTCAACCTTTTAGGAGCCGAGCCGATCTTCAATCGGGCAAGTGATCCAAGCCGATCCGCGATCCACGGAGACGAGCGAAGCCAAATCGACGATCAAGTTCTTCCTCTTGTAGTTCTTGAGCGAATGTAACTAAATTGTTGATATAAATAAAAGGTGAAATTCTTTAATCTTGCTTTCTTTTAATTCTTGCATCATGATTAGATCTCAATTTGTAATTGTTGTTCTTGTTGTGATGTTTGAGTAAAACTCCGCTCGTAAAGGAGTCGAGACGATTGTAGAATGATGATGTAACAAATATTAATACGATTTTTAAGTCCTACGAGTTTTGTAAACCCTAGCAAGTTCAAGAATCGATGACCTAGTTTCGTAGCGATGCTTTCTTGATTGTGATCGCTCGAAATTAGGGATCTACGATCGTTTCTTGAATTTACTAGAGGCTAGAATATGAATGATATCGACGAAAGAACAAGGGATAAGATGAAACCCTAGTTTCACAAGAAATCCCTAATTCTCGATCGATCATCATCGATCTAGTATCAATTCATCGAAGGATAAGAATACGTAATTGTAAGATTACATCACATCTATAGATCCGATCGATTCCTACGAGCCTCATTTCGATTCTTGAGATTTGGTGTGGAAAAATCAACAAACTATCAATTCTTGATTCTATCTTTTCTTGTTATTAGATCTAGATATTTTCTTTTTCTTGAAATACAAAATTTAAATCATGAATTGTTTGTTTTCTTTTCTTTAAAGTTTCGACTCATCTAAATTCGAAAAGACGAACGATTACACTTTCCCTGTGGACGATCCGCACTCACTAACAATCTACATCCGACACCGTAGTTGATTGCGGTCAAATAATTTTTGGTTGTGATTTCTATTCTATTTTTTTACATACACAACGAAAATCTTTTCAATCAAATGGCGCCGTTGCCGGGGATAGTGCGCTAATTGTTCGTATTTTGAAATTTGAGTTGAAAAATTTATTCCATTAAAATTTTTAGATCTAAACTCGCACAAACCCTAATACGTGTTTTGTGATTTGATTGCGAGGAAATCTGGGATCATTGGAGCTTGGGAAAAATTATTCTGAAAATTCCAGAGAGCTTTTTAAGTGAACAGGAACCTGCTGTGAAAGTTTCGTGCAGTGATCTGATATTTCCACCGCGGAACCGCGGCATTAGGCGACTCCTGCGGCGGAACCGCAGTGCTACAGTGGAATCATTGTTCAAAAATTTTTGGTAACTCTCTTTACTTTCTTATCTACTTCCTCATCTACTCCAATTAACATTTTGCTGCAGGTTTCTTTGCAAATAAATCATAGCGCCGCAAAAAGCAAAATAAATTGTGCGTGTTTTTTATTTTTGGGTGTTTGCATATTAATACGGAAATTAAGGGGCACAGCCAAATCCAGATTAGGTGGGGAGTTCATTACCCTTCATAAGCCCCGAAAATCACAAACTTGCATCCGCATTTACCCTCATTAATTAAAAGAAATCTAGAGATGACTCTAAGGACCGTCGCGCTCAATTAGGACAAGAGAAGGCCGTGGGTAATTCATTGCTTATCCGTGTTTTCTTGTGGTGTCTAAGGCGAGTGTGTCTAAGGCTAGTGGTTTTTAATTAGGCCCACTACTTACGTAGTGGAGTACCTTCCCACTTACCTGGCACTTATCCGGCCACAGAGGGACAAAGAGGCAGTGGAGGATTCTATCCTGCGACTTGTCTTTTGGCAGTTAAGAGCGGTCTAGAGCCGGACCTAGGTGACCACTAGATTCTAAGGTTTTTGTGTGTTGCATTTGTTGTGTTGCATCATATTTTTTAAAAATCCGTCCAATTTTCAAAGCAAACACCGCATTCATTCTTTTCCCTAATTATAAATTCACGCTGCCACTTGTACTAACCCTTTTTTGTGCAAGATAGGCTGGACAACGGGTTTCTAGTGCTTGTTTGTCCGCGTCTTCCGATCGACCCTAAAGTCGGTATTTCTACATTTACCCTTTCTTTACCCACCACCACACCCACTTCGATGGATCCGTCTCTATCGAACTTCTTTTCCACTACCCTGCCGCCGTCCGTTGGTGCACAGAATCCACCTCGCATCTCTCTCCAAGAGAGATGCTATCCTACACGAGGCCCCCTTTCCACTTGTCTTTCCATTCCACCAGCCAACGGGGAAAATTTTCAAATAAAACCTCAATACATCAACCTTCTACCAAAATTTCACGGTCTCGAGTCTAAAGACGCATACGTGTTTATCACGAAATTTGAAAATGTATGCGCAATGATGGGTACCTCACAGTTGTTTGTCGATGCTTTCCGTCTACGTCTTCTCCCATTCACTTTGTGCGATTTAGCCGAGAAGTGGCTATATAACACTACGGCACATTCTATTTCAAATTGGGACGAATTCGTCAAAGCATTCCTTAAGAAATTCTACCCACACCAAAAGACAGCTCGAGTCCGTAGCGAAATCTATCAATTCACCCAGCTTCCAAATGAAACATTCTCGAAATGTCTTGAACGTTTCAAGGATCTGTTAGTCCAATGTCCACATCACGGCATCCCGAGATGGGAATTGTGCCGAATCATTTATGAGGGCATTACTCCTTACACGAGACAGACCCTTGAATCCATATGTCAAGGCAATTTTATAACCAAAGATGATGGGGAAGCCTGGAAATTTCTAGAAGATTTCGCTGAAAAATCTTTACAGTGGGAGGGTGTGAGTCAATCGTCTAGGGAGGGCAATGATATTTCCATAGGAGTTAGAGCTGATATTTCAGCTATGCAAAAGAAACTTGAGACTATGGAAAACAAATTTTTAGCCTCCCTAAGTCTAATGTCACTCTCCAAAACTGTATGTGGCTGTTGTTCTGATCCGTCTCACTTGACGGAAGAGTGTCCGTTTCAAGGTCAGGAGCATACCAATGCCGCATTTCAAAGACCTAGAAACGATCCATCTTCATCCACATATGATCAGGGTTGGAGGAAAGACCCTAACTTTGCTTGGAACCAATTCCAATTTCAAAACACGGTTCCAACCCAACACAATTTCCAAGGGGCCCCTCCACCACAACAGCACCCACAACTTCAATTGAGTCAGCACCCCTTCCAATCACAAAACTTCCAAAATCCGGCCAACACTTTTGCACCGTCTAGTCCTTTGCAATTGACCGGTACAGATAATATCTCTGCACTAGCACAAACCTTGGATACTTTCATGAAACAATCCATCCAAGGGACGGCAAGTTTGCAATCTTCCGTCGAGAATGTAATGAAGATCATTATCTCTCAAAATGAGAACATCAAATCGATGGAAGAACAAATTGCACAACTAAAAGCCGAAATGAGTGCAAGAGAAAAAGGGAAACTTCCAACTCAACCTTTACCCAATTCTAGCTATTCACATGATGTGGATGCAATCATGTTGAGATCTGGAAGAGTGCTTGACCATCATCTTGGGGAAGAGTTTGATGATAATGATAAATCAATCAATAACACCCCGGCTGAGACCTTTCCTCACACACAAAATTCTAACCCCAGTTCTTCTACCCCACCATCTTCTTCCGAGCCTATTCTTCGTTTCCCAAAAGGCTCGCCACTTCAGCCCACCTCTTTTACCCCTCCACGGACGATCCCCACTTCTATTTTGGGATCGGTTCCACACACACTTTCTTCTCCTATGATGGACCCAGCGCTTATTGCTAAAGCACCTTATCCTAATCGGTTAAGGGCTAACACACCGAGTCCACATATGGAGAAGATTATGAACATTTTTAAGCAAGTAAACACCAACATCCCTCTCCTAGATGCCATCCAACAAGTTCCGTCCTATGCGAAAACTCTTAAGAACTTGTGCACTAGGAAGAGGAAGACCCAAGCGCCCAAGAAGATATTCAAGGAAAAAACAATAGACACGGCTTTCCCCCAACAATTACCGAGAAAACGTAAGGATCCAGGATATCCTACTATTTCCGTTTCTATTGGGGAAAAATATATTAACCGTGCTCTACTAGACCTTGGCGCTAGTGTTAACTTGCTTCCATATTCAGTTTATGAGCAATTAGGAATCGGAGAGTTGAAGCCAACCCATTGCACTCTCCAGATGGCTGACCGATCAATCACCAAACCTAGGGGTGAACTGGAGGATGTGTTAATAAAAATCGGAGAATTTATATTCCCGGTGGATTTTATTGTACTTGATACACAGCCTGTAGCGAACCCACGGAATCAAATTCTGGTGATTTTAGGTCGCCCCTTTTTGGCCACTTCCAATGCAATAATCAACTGTCGTAACGGTTCTATGACCCTATCTTTCGGGAATAGGTCAATAGAACTAAACATTTACAAGTTGGGAAGTGTACCCTCCGAACCTACTGCTCAGGTACGTACTGTCGACTCAATGGATGTCGACAGCAGCGAATTTGATGATCCTCTTGATACCGATCTTGACTCTTTTCATACGTTATTGTTTGACCCAACTATGTATCATACATATACGGACTCTTCCACCGAGATGTCCGGGTCAACAATTAACACGGATTATGAACTGCTTTTAGAGTCTGAAGATCACCCCGTACTTTGTGATGATATTATTCATCGGGGTATAGATGGAACTTTTGAGGAGATCTTCGCTGATGAACTCGCATTTTTGAATAACACGGGTGTTGAAATGAATCATCTTTCAATCACTGAAATTGAACCTCCACCCCTTCTTCTGAACTGTAAAAAGAATGCGAGTAATCCATCACATTCACTGCATCGTCTCTCCAATATGAGACGCACACACATTCTATTCCACCACTTAACCTTTCCCTACTTCTTTTTCCACCAACCAGAGCACTGCATTGATAAAATTTTTGAATGGTTGGTATTAACTTTCGGTCTTTGCAAAGCTTGGCATCGACTAATAATTTTTGACCCCCACTTGTGATTTTCAAAGTTTAACATTGCATAACTCAAGTTTGGGGGGGTATATTTTTCTGGCTCTTGAAAACAAAATTTTTACAAAATGATGAGCCAAGAATAAGTTTGGGGGAGATTCTTCACTTAAATATTTTGCCCCCACTAATAATTCCTCCCAAGCTTACAGGTTTTTCGAGATTTAGCAGAAGGCAATAGTGAGGACACTGTTGAAAACAAGTTTGGGGGAGGTTTGTGCTTATTTGCGCATCATTTGCATATCATTTGCATAAGCAGAAAACATTTTCAAAAACCTATAAAAATTTAAAAATTTTCAAAACTATAAAAATATTTTTGTACATAAATAAGATAATAAAAGATTAGATAGTGAAAAATTACATCCATGAGATTAGAAAAATTTAAGAAAACCAAGAAAATTAGAAGTTTTCTTATACGAACTAGTAATAAGTAGTTATGAGCCGTTGTCCCAAGGGTTAGTAAGATGAAGGACGTCACTAATCTGAGAATAAAAATAAGTCTGAAAAATAGTTTCTATTCTGGAAGCCAAACATTTTGAACGTTGCTACCCTGCTATTCGCACTTACACACGTCTTGAAGCCTGGGATAGTAGAGGATACCTTGAAATGCTCTTGTCTTAAAGCCGAAGTATGAAGGAAATAAAAAGAAAAAAATGAATAAAGAAAATATAAAGTGGTGAGAAAAATGAACACTGGTTTTGTTATCACCGAAGGCAAGAAAAATGTATAGCGAGGGTGCTTCTTCACCTAGTGCCCTAAGGCCAACTGGTCTGGGTGTCAATGCTATGCCTGAGGTGGTGCAAGACGAGGAAAATACACCAAGTAAGCAAGCACAGGAGTAATCGGTCGGTTAGTACCTCAAGAAGTATTAACGGTCGCATGAAAGTGTGTGAGCAATCTCATCTAAATATTCATTAATTAAAAAGTACTGAGGCTGATGGGCAAGAGTATGATAGCTTGAATTGAATTCTCCGGGTGTAGGGATGTCCTTTACACACACGCAGGGTTATATGATCGATGTTTTGGAAGAAAGATATGAATGAAAAATAAGACGATGTTTTATTGAGGGAGGACGTGATTTCTGACATCTTTTCATGACTATTAAGATAGGGCTCATGACAACCGAAAAGCTAGCTTAGTTGGAAACCCTAATTTTCAAGGCTTTTCTTTTACAATTCTTTTCTTTAAATGTAATATTCATGATCTTTCTTTTATTATTGGATTTTGTGGGTGCAATCCGCTGAAAACCCTCAGGAGACAACACTCCTCCTACTAGGGACACCTAGAGGTTTAAAGGCTTGTTGCACATGCTCAGTGCAATCGTGTTGCCTACGAAAGTGTGCTAGTTAGTTTTTCTCATTCTTTATTTTCTCCTTCTCTTTTTAATAAAACATTCGCTCGAGACGATCGAAATTAAGTTTGGGGGTATTTGATCAGTCGAAAATATTGTATATTTTAGCCGGCAATTTCCTCATCTTTTGCATACATTTAGAAGTGTTCGGTATTCATATTTCACATATTAGCAAATCAATCGTAAAATACCAGATTTCATGTATTAGACTTTTAAACCGACACTTTAAGGGAAATTAACCGCATTTCATGGCATCGCATCATTTCTGTATTTGCGCAACACTTGTCTTGAGTCTGTGCAGGAAATACGGAAGAAAAGCAAAAGAGCTGATAAAAAATACACGAATTAAATCATTTCAGATCTGGTAGCAATACAAAAGGAGATATTAAATTCAGCATATAAAATAAAGGCCCATACAACAGCCCAAGACCACTGCAGAAAACACAAGCCATGAAGACTCCAATGTGCCGCGGATCCGCGGCAGGAGCTTGCTTACGCCGCGGATCCGCGCCTCTTCTGCCACGTCATCCGTCCAATTTCAGTGCAGAATCTCAATCTCTGGGCCCACATTCCTTTCTGATATGTCAAGTTCCAGAATACCCTCGAAGCTACTGCCAGATCAGCAAAGAAGATTAAGCAAGGCTAATCTTAATTAAGCTCCTAACTAATCCTCTTCTAGAAGCTATCTCCTAACTAATCACATCTAGAAGCTTCTCCCCTAACTAACTTTTGGAGGGAAATTTGAATTTCTTCAACAAACTTTAGGAGGGAAACTTAGAATTTGAAATCCTAGATCTAGGGTTAGTTATCTATAAATAGGAACCTAGACCTAGGGTTAAAGGCTAATCAAAAATCAATAATCAATAACCATTGGTTCATTCTACACCATTTTCTTCTACAAGTCTAGTGACAAGGCTTGTGCAAAACCCTAACCCTAATTCCACTCCAAATTCAAGATCTTGAGTACCAAATCAAGTGAGAAGCCTTCAACCTTTTAGGAGCCGAGCCGATCTTCAATCGGGCAAGTGATCCAAGCCGATCCGCAATCCACGGAGACGAGCGAAGCCAAATCGACGATCAAGTTCTTCCTCTTGTAGTTCTTGAGCGAATGTAACTAAATTGTTGATATAAATAAAAGGTGAAATTCTTTAATCTTGTTTTCTTTTAATTCTTGCATCATGATTAGATCTCAATTTGTAATTGTTGTTCTTGTTGTGATGTTTGAGTAAAACTCCGCTCGTAAAGGAGTCGAGACGATTGTAGAATGATGATGTAACAAATCTTAATACGATTTTTAAGTCCTACGAGTTTTGTAAACCCTAGCAAGTTCAAGAATCGATGACCTAGTTTCGTAGCGATGCTTTCTTGATTGTGATCGCTCGAAATTAGGGATCTACGATCGTTTCTTGAATTTACTAGAGGCTAGAATATGAATGATATCGACGAAAGAACAAGGGATAAGATGAAACCCTAGTTTCACAAGAAATCCCTAATTCTCGATCGATCATCATCGATCTAGTATCAATTCATCGAAGGATAAGAATACGTAATTGTAAGATTACATCACATCTATAGATCCGATCGATTCCTACGAGCCTCATTTCGATTCTTGAGATTTGGTGTGGAAAAATCAACAAACTATCAATTCTTGATTCTATCTTTTCTTGTTATTAGATCTAGATATTTTCTTTTTCTTGAAATACAAAATTTAAATCATGAATTGTTTGTTTTCTTTTCTTTAAAGTTTCGACTCATCTAAATTCGAAAAGACGAACGATTACACTTTCCCTATGGACGATCCGCACTCACTAACAATCTACATCCAACACCGTAGTTGATTGCGGTCAAATAATTTTTGGTTGTGATTTCTATTCTATTTTTTTACATACACAACGAAAATCTTTTCAATCAAATGAAGGTTTGTGCTTATTTGCGCATCATTTGCATATCATTTGCATAAGCACAAAACATTTTCAAAAACCTATAAAAATTTAAAAATTTTCAAAACTATAAAAATATTTTTGTACGTAAATAAGATAATAAAAGATTAGATAGTGAAAAATTACATCCATGAGATTAGAAAAATTTAAGAAAAACAAGAAAATTAGAAGTTTTCTTATACGAACTAGTAATAAGTAGTTATAAGCCGTTGTCCCAAGGGTTAGTAAGATGAAGGACGTCACTAATCTGAGAATAAAAATAAGTCTGAAAAATAGTTTTTATTCTGGAAGCCAAACATTTTGAACGTTGCTACCCTGCTATTCGCACTTACACACGTCTTGAAGCCTGGGATAGTAGAGGATACCTTGAAATGCTCTTGTCTTAAAGCCGAAGTATGAAGGAAATAAAAAGAAAAAAATGAATAAAGAAAATATAAAGTGGTGAGAAAAATGAACACTGGTTTTGTTATCACCGAAGGCAAGAAAAATGTATAGCGAGGGTGCTTCTTCACCTAGTGCCCTAGGGCCAACTGGTCTGGGAGTCACTGCTATGCCTGAGGTGGCGCAAGACGAGGAACATACACCAAGTAAGCAAGCACAGGAGTAATCGGTCGGTTAGTACCTCAAGAAGTATTAACGGTCGCATGAAAGTGTGTGAGCAATCTCATCTAAATATTCATTAATTAAAAAGTACTGAGGCTGATGGGCAATAGTATGATAGCTTGAATTGAATTCTCCGGGTGTAGGGATGTCCTTTACACACACGCAGGGTTATATGATCGATGTTTTGGAAGACAGATAGGAATGAAAAATAAGACGATGTTTTATTGAGGGAGGACGTGATTTCTGACATCTTTTCATGACTATTAAGATAGGGCTCATGACAACCGAAAAGCTAGCTTAGTTGGAAACCCTAATTTTCAAGGCTTTTCTTTTACAATTCTTTTCTTTAAATGTAATATTCATGATCTTTCTTTTATTATTGGATTTTATGGGTGCAATCCGCTGAAAACCCTCAGGAGACAACACTCTTCCTACTAGGGACACCTAGAGGTTTAAAGGCTTGTTGCACATGCTCAGTGCAATCGTGTTGCCTACGAAAGTGTGCTAGTTAGTTTTTCTCATTCTTTATTTTCTCCTTCTCTTTTTAATAAAACATTCGCTCGAGACGATCGAAATTAAGTTTGGGGGTATTTGATCAGTCGAAAATATTGTATATTTTAGCCGGCAATTTCCTCATCTTTTGCATACATTTAGAAGTGTTCGGTATTCATATTTCACATATTAGCAAATCAATCGTAAAATACCAGATTTCATGTATTAGACTTTTAAACCGACACTTTAAGGGAAATTAACCGCATTTCATGGCATCGCATCATTTCTGTATTTGCGCAACACTTGTCTTGAGTCTGTGCAGGAAATACGGAAGAAAAGCAAAAGAGCTGATAAAAAATACACGAATTAAATCATTTCAGATCTGGTAGCAATACAAAAGGAGATATTAAATTCAGCATATAAAATAAAGGCCCATACAACAGCCCAAGACCACTGCAGAAAACACAAGCCATGAAGACTCCAATGTGCCGCGGATCCGCGGCAGGAGCTTGCTTACGCCGCGGATCCGCTCCTCTTCTGCCACGTCATCCGTCCAATTTCAGTGCAGAATCTCAATCTCTGGGCCCACATTCCTTTCTGATATGTCAAGTTCCAGAATACCCTCGAAGCTACTGCCAGATCAGCAAAGAAGATTAAGCAAGGCTAATCTTAATTAAGCTCCTAACTAATCCTCTTCTAGAAGCTATCTCCTAACTAATCACATCTAGAAGCTTCTCCCCTAACTAACTTTTGGAGGGAAATTTGAATTTCTTCAACAAACTTTAGGAGGGAAACTTAGAATTTGAAATCCTAGATCTAGGGTTAGTTATCTATAAATAGGAACCTAGACCTAGGGTTAAAGGCTAATCAAAAATCAATAATCAATAACCATTGGTTCATTCTACACCATTTTCTTCCACAAGTCTAGTGACAAGGCTTGTGCGAAACCCTAACCCTAATTCCACTCCAAATTCAAGATCTTGAGTACCAAATTAAGTGAGAAGCCTTCAACCTTTTAGGAGCCGAGCCGATCTTAAATCGGGCTAGTGATCCAAGCCGATCCGCGATCCACGGAGACGAGCGAAGCCAAATCGACGATCAAGTTCTTCCTCTTGTAGTTCTTGAGCGAATGTAACTAAATTGTTGATATAAATAAAAGGTGAAATTCTTTAATCTTGCTTTCTTTTAATTCTTGCATCATGATTAGATCTCAATTTGTAATTGTTGTTCTTGTTGTGATGTTTGAGTAAAACTCTGCTCGTAAAGGAGTCGAGACGATTGTAGAATGATGATGTAACAAATCTTAATACGATTTTTAAGTCCTACGAGTTTTGTAAACCCTAGCAAGTTCAAGAATCGATGAACTAGTTTCGTAGCGATGCTTTCTTGATTGTGATCGCTCGAAATTAGGGATCTACGATCGTTTCTTGAATTTACTAGAGGCTAGAATATGAATGATATCGACGAAAGAACAAGGGATAAGATGAAACCCTAGTTTCACAAGAAATCCCTAATTCTCGATCGATCATCATCGATCTAGTATCAATTCATCGAAGGATAAGAATACGTAATTGTAAGATTACATCACATCTATAGATCCGATCGATTCCTACGAGCCTCATTTCTATTCTTGAGATTTGGTGTGGAAAAATCAACAAACTATCAATTCTTGATTCTATCTTTTCTTGTTATTAGATCTAGATATTTTCTTTTTCTTGAAATACAAAATTTAAATCATGAATTGTTTGTTTTCTTTTCTTTAAAGTTTCGACTCATCTAAATTCGAAAAGACGAACGATTACACTTTCCCTGTGGACGATCCGCACTCACTAACAATCTACATCCGACACCGTAGTTGATTGCGGTCAAATAATTTTTGGTTGTGATTTCTATTCTATTTTTTTTACATACACAACGAAAATCTTTTCAATCAGGTCACATGCGTAACTGTCGCTGCTCCCTGTCGTCTCGCCGGACAGTCTCTGACAAGATGGTGCGGACTCCCGCACCCAAAACACCCTGGCGACGGCTGCTGTCCCAGGGGATAAGAACCATATAACTGTCCCCGTCCAAATCCTCTGCAAGGCCTATCTCTCGGAAAGAATCTGGCGCGCTGCCTCTGAGATGGTACATCGGTGTGAATCCTCTTAGGCCCAGAAACGGCCGAAGTCTGTGATATGCGTGCCTCCATCCGTAATGCCGTATCCATAGCAGCTGAATAAGTGTCGTAGTGCTGGGCGCCAATGGCAAGATATAGCTGGGCATCTAGTCCCTGTACGAACCTCTTCACCATCTTCTCTTCGGTATCCACCAAATACGAAGCATATCGGGATAACTGTGTAAACTGGATGTCATACTCAGACACCGTCATCCCAGGTGTCTTGACTAAGGCCTCGAAGCTACGAGCTCTGGCGTCACGAACGCTCTCTGGGAGGAAACGAGCTAGAAAGACCGCTGTAAACTCGGCCCAAGTCATAGGCGGTAGACCTGCTGCTCCACCTCTCAACACTGACTCCCACCATGTCTGCGTGAGACCCTCTAGTCGGAAACTCGCAAGCTCTACCCATCGATCATCCGAACATCTCAGCGAACGGCAGATCCTGGCTAAACTGTCAAGGAACGTCTGTGGGTCCTCCGCTGCCTCGGTGCCGGTGAATACTGGAGGTCTCAGCCTCATGAAATCCTGTAGCGAAACCGGAATGGCCACGGTGGTAGCAGTAGGAGCAGGTATCATGGTCGTCTGTGATGTAGTAGGTACGTCATCCGGCCTCGGTGTACGACTGGCTGCAACTAGGGATCCTACCATCTGACGTAGCTCCTGCATACTCCCCAATCATCTGTCGCAACTCCTCCAGACTAGTCTCAAGCCTATCCATACGGCCTGGGGAAGGTGGATCGGTCTGTCCCTGCGGCGTAGGCATACCACCCTGCTCAGTCATAGTCTCGGACGAGCCAGCTCGAATCTCGTCTCGGGCGGAAGCCCTCTGTGCCCTCATAGCCTTCGACGGCATAGTGGCTGGTGCAGGAAAAAGGGATAATAAGAACAGTGCAATAGAATCATAGGATACACGGAATTGAAGAAGGAATTTCAAGCAAGTATATCCTAAAGTCACTTAGGCGGAGTACCGTATCGCAAGTATGCCGCGGACATACACAAGCTGCGTTACCCTACTTAAGTCACTTACTCCATCTACCAAGGGTCATCCTACACTCAAAAAGGTAAAACCTATCGCTCTGATACCAACTTTGTCATGACCCGCAGGGTACGGAACGTGACTGGCACTTAAGTTACAAAACGTCTCAAGACATCCGTAAAATAAGTAAGCCAAAGCCCAGAAACCAAAACCAAATAAGCAAAAGAATGAAGGAAAACCAATCAATTGAAAGCGAGTTTATCAAATGAGTCATATCAAGCCTTTTTAAAACCAATATCAATTTTTCCGAAAATTTCGGCAGAGTCTCCTTTGTAAATACTGGCCCCCAAAATGGGTACAACAAGAATATATATAAATCCAACAAATAAGGCATCCCCAAGCGGGAGCTAGCTCTTCGCCACAAGGCGGTCACAAATCCCACGCAATATAAAACAATAACATGGAAAATAATCATAAAGAAGTATGAGAAAAACAGCATGTCGACTCAAGTGAGCTCGACCCCAAAATACAGCATAAAAAGTCCACAAATCTCACAGTCTCATCTCTAGGTCAATATACAACAATACTGGTAGATACAGTAGATGGAGTACACTAGATACAAAGAATATACAAGGTGGTGCAAAAATAATAATATAACCCACCTAAGAGCAAAACCTCGAGTCCAGGCAAAAGAGGCAAAAAAAGCAAGTACGCCCGCCGCTACTGTACTGACGGAGCGGACCTGCAAAAGGCTGTGGCACAACGGGGGTGAGTTGCCAACTCATGAGTAATAAATAACATCTACACAGGCTATCGAATTCATGCACACAAGAATCCTAGCATCTAAAATACAGGTAAGGCAGGACATAATAGCAGGTATGTATGCAATATGAATATACTAGCAGGTATGAATGCTATGAGAATCAACTCATGATCTGAATGTGTAAGTATAAGAATCATGTTTTTCCTTCTGGAATCTCTTTTGAAATACCAACACAATACCAATAGAATCAACAAGAACCTGTGTCCAGCAACGACACCTCAAAACTATCACAAATCTCATATATCCATGTCATAGTATCTCTGGCCTCAGCCATCCGGCTGACCCATCTCAATATCACTATCTCATCATCTCGCGGCCACGGTCGGTATCCTCTGGATATCCGCCGTGCCAAACAGTCACCGGTAGGTAATCCGTCCCCTGCCAGGCTCATCGTCAGCAACACGAGCTTCTTGCCCCGGGGTACCTTACCGGGCCCACCATGTACCCGAGACGGTTCATCCAACTCCTCGAAACGGGTCTCGAAAACCACAGCAAACTCATGGTGGACGACACTTACATCACTAGAAAACCGCAATTTACATATTTTAAAAAAATATAATAAGTTTAGAAGTTTTGCGGCTTTCCCCCGAAATCCAGAATATCATAAAATCTCAAGAAATCCTCATAAGTGTATATGTCAATGATAATGAATGCATATGGTATCAATAATCAAGTTGCGATGTGTGATTAATAGACTAGGCATGAACAAATAATATGATGAGGTACATGCACATGATTAGAAATCTTATGATTTCATTTTAAGGAATTAAAGGCAATAGCACGGGTTAAAGCATCAATTATAGTAAGAGGTTTCAAATTATAGGTTATCTAGTGTGGTGGCATGGCAATTACCAGGGCGTGTGTGTAAGCATGAATAGTGCTCGTGCTGCATATAAAAACCTTGGCAATGGTGCAGGTGTCCTATAGAATGGTTTCGCATATGTATGTCAATATAAGGCATGAATGTTGCAAATAATCATACAAGTATTACACCCCTAATTACTAACATTACTAAGAATTTTTTTAAGCTACTAAAACTATCGGGCGACTTGCGCCATCCAACGATAGTCCCCCGTAGATGTTACATCTACTCACCGGAATCCCTAGCTAGTCACGTCCAATCACCGCTTTCCCCTTTCGTACCGCGTCTGACGTCTCCGCGACCGAACCTGAAATTTACATCAATACCAAACATAAGGTTACATATCAAGAACGACGCAAAACCGAAACGAAAATACTAACGTTCACAAGCTAGGTACAACGTGCACAAGGTGCGCGGAACACACGCGAAAATCGCAAAGTCTATCTAAAACGTCGATTGGTCGCCCGGCCAAACTAAAACCTGACCACTCAAAATCCGCACTCACACATCCTAAATGTCATAGGATAAGCCAATACAATCATCAAGACATCAAAAAATAATTCATCACAATATTTTTATAACAAAACTAGTAAGCTAGAAATTTGCAATTTGGTGCAAACATCGACAATTAGCGACAAAGTTATCACAGTCCAACACAAACATCCAACCACACAACTAGTTAGCCACAATAACACAATTTTTACTCATTTACCATGCTAAAAAACCCATTATCCAAACACAACCCTTTCTTGAATTTTGGTAATTAGCAATTGCAATCAAAATCCAAACTAGAAAAACTTAAACTAACACTAATTTGAAACCCAATAGCAAGTTAACCTCTTAGATTTAGGTTAGCAAAACACTAGATAGCAAAATAGATTTAATTAACCTACTAAGGATTTTTAAAACCCTAGTTTAATTTCAACCCATAAACTTTAAAAAAACTAGTATGCAAATAGCACTAAAATTAACACTAAAACAACTAAATTAAAGGAATTAACCATAAGTATTTAAATGGGTAAGGATTATACCCCAATTTCTATGGATCTAGCATGGTGATTTACCTCTAAAGATGCCTCCTTTCTCCAAGATTTGAACCAAAGTGGGTGTGAGAAGAGATGGATTAAGGTTTTGTGTTGAATTAGAGAAGGATTTGTTGATTTTCGATGGATTTTAATGGATTTTTATGAATTTTTTTGGAAGGAAAAGAGAAGGGAAATTAGGAACAGCAGTAGGGAGTGGTTTCGGCCAGTGAAGGGGAGTGGGGAGTGAGAGGTTCCTAGGCACCCTATAGAGATCACACAAGGCATCGAACATGCCAATTTAAAATTTTATGGGTGCCGAGAAACCCTAATACGGATCTTAGACTAGAATTCTAGGTGAAAAACAAAACTTGTTAACAAATTAACTAAAGGTTAGATGCTACAACCTTTGTAGATCCGGTTATCCTCTTCCTTGGCTCCACGTAGGCATCCTCTCGCTGTCCATCTCGATTCCCAAACTCGAACGTCGGCTTCACCGGAGAATAGGGCGGACTAGGTCGTCGGCTTCGTGCCGAAGATGATCTACGTCGAGGCATCGCAAGTTCAAGCTCCGACTTCATCATGTGGTGAAACTTGTGAAGAAAACACCCAAAACAACTTGGCAAGAGGTAGAGGGTGAAGAAATAGGAGGTGGGTTTACTTTAGAATTGGATTTCTCACTTTGGATCTCAAGTTGCCATTGATGGCATCAAGCTTTCTTCAAGAAGAAGATGATGAAGAAGAAAGAAAAGAATATGATAAGTCTTTTAAAATGAAAAGAAAAAAGAATACTTATCATAATTCTAACTAGGGTTAAGTGTAGAGAATAGACCATGGTTAATTGATGGGTTAGGGTTAAGCATGATGACAAGAATGGTTAAGAAGTCAAAGCTTCATGAAGCTTCAACTAAAAGACAAAGAAAGCCACCATTCTTATCATAATCATTCCCAAATAAATAAATAAAGAAATGAATAAATAAATGATTAAGAAAAACCCTAATTATCACTTAACCATGGTTTAATTCTTCACACTTAACCACATGATCAAGTATCATCAAACATGATACAAATGTGTGCACAAAAGTATATCACATATACTTCTTGCACATCAAGTGAGAAAATCCATATAAAGTGAACCAATACTAGCTAATGCAAAGTAATATATCAAATATATAATTATACATTAAATCATTAAATCAACATTTGATTCAATGATCCGGTCATGTCGCACATAACCGACTAGTATTCAATGTATCGATTTATCGAATCAATAATTCGATAACTAGGTCATATCGAATATAACCAATCGAAACATTTATCGCGAGAATGAAATGCGGTATCACATACGCGCATTATTCTCGGTCCCGCACATATCTCATATGCGCTCCTATTTCGTTTCGCTTGAGCCGGGAAACCTCTGTGTAGGACTCTAAAGACTCGTCAATACGCCGGTAGCAGATGATGATCATATCAAGCACCCACAAGCCGCAAGCGGTCTGCTAAACGTAACGTCCATCCGGGTATTGAGCGATCAGAAGATCGACGAGCTAGCCCGCTCACACTCCTGTGAATCCAACCAGTAACACTTACCGTACAGTCCGGTCTGTTCGTCTGATACGTCGCATATCAAGTCTAGGGGTGGTAAACGTCAGACCCCAATAACCGATAAGTCATGCCGATGTGAGGCTCATAACGGGTCGAGAAACTACTGGTAACACTTACCAGCAAATCTCTGATCAGCCCTGGCCAGGGACTTCCCTGTTACGGCCAATCGAGCACAGCGCAACATCAACCCCCAATACCGGGAGAGACGAAACCCCTCCTATCGCTCATTGCCTCCATGTGACTCGGGACTGTACCCAAAGACCACCGTTTTGCACGCCCTCATGGATGTGGTAAGGTGGAGATCAAAGCACAGTGGGAATCACACAAGACTCTATGACGATCTCGGGTCTACAGACTAACCTGTACAAGTGTCACCTGAGAACTGCCATCTGACGTGAGGTATAATACCATCTGGGAGTTCTCGGTGAGTCCGTCCAGTGTACCCAGTCTCCACTGAGCACCCGTATACCATCTCTGATGTCAAACACCAATGGATGTGGGATCATCCATCGCCCATCTCATGGGTCGAGAAGCGTATACGCTAGTCTACTCTGGTATATCGATGCCCCGTCTCGATACACCCACGACTAGGGACCTTGAAGGATGTACTTATGGACTACCATGTCCCCACCAGTATGATCTGCATCATAGTTCAGGTAGTCAAGTACACATCCTAAGGGCTTTACCAACATGTAACAATAAGACAGTTTAAAGAGACTAGTTTACATGTTAAGATAAAGAGTAACCAGATAGCATACTATCATATCGAGCAAGAAAGTCATCTCTATATATGTCCAAGCATCCAATATAATATACAACATCTGTACAATACTGGCCTTTAGGGCATACATACAACTAACAGGGAGAGGTGTGAGTGGGTTGTGAAATTTTGTCCAAAGTCAAAGCCAACCATTCCCAAGTACAACATACTCAAATTAATATATTTTTAATCCTTTTCATCTCATTTTGTTCAAATGAGTGAAGACAATTGGAGGGGGAAAAAAGTTGGGCTGCTGCAGGTGGGGCCGGCCAAGGAGATGTGAGGATGTGTGTGAGAGAGTGCACAAAAACTTTTATGCAAAAAGACCCCCCACAAGTCCAAAATTGCATGTTTTAGCTTAAATTCAATAAATTTCGTTTTCCATAATAAAAATTAGTTAAAACTTGAAATAAAATACTAAAAATTTATATTACTACTATATTTTAATTAAAATTATTTTAAATCTTAAATTTAGCCCATTTAAATTTGTGTTTATCGCTAATTTAATGTATTTTCTTACCGGCTTAAAATAATATTAAAAATTGAAAAATTAGGGAAAATTTTTAAACGACCAGAATTTCATAAGTAACTCATTTGCTACTAAAAACTAGCAATTACCTATCCAAATTAGTTATAATTAGTCCTAAACTGCAAAATAACAAAAAAGACGATTTACGGAAAAATACCACATTTTCACCGATTTTCGGGAAAACACCAAAACGACATTTCAAGGCGCTACACTGGGTTCCTTGGCCAAAGCCATAGCTCCATTGTTATCGCAATACAGAGGTATTAGATGCTCAATGGATGGAACCACACCAAGTTCGCTAATGAACTTCTTCATCCAGACAACCTCTTTGGCAGCATCGTTGGCAGCGATGTATTCAGCCTCCATCGTCGAGTCTGCAACGGTATCCTGTTTGGAACTCTTCCAACATACCGCCCCTCCATTGAGGGTAAAGACAAAACCCGAATGCGACTTAGAGTCGTCCTTATCACTTTGGAAGCTGGAATCGGTAAAGGACTCCACCTGGAGTTCTCCGTTACTATACACAAAGAACATCTCCTTAGTCCTTCAAAAGTACTTGAGAATGTTCTTCACAGCTGTCCAGTGACTCTCTCCAGGATCTGCTTGATACTGACTTACTACACTTAGTGAGTATGCTACATCGGGTCTGGTACATAGCATCACATACATGATAGAGCCTACTGCCGAAGCATAGGGTATCCCTTGCATGCGAGCTCTCTCCAAATCAGTCTTGGGAGAAATCTCTTTGGAGAGAGTGAGTCCAAAGATCGTGGGTTGGTTCCCACGCTTGGATTCTTCCATACTAAACCTCTTTAGTATGGTGTCAATGTACCTGGATTGGGACAATCCCAGTATCCTTTTAGATCTATCTCTATAGATCATGATTGCCAATATGCAGGAGGCATCACCTATATCTTTCATTGAGAATCTTTGTGATAAGAAGAGCTTGACTGATTGCAGCATAGGAATATCATTTCCTATCAAGAGTATGTCATCCACGTACAATACGAGGAAGACAACCTTACTCTCTGCTACCTTTTTATAGATACAAGGTTCATCTATATTTTTGATGAAGTCAAACTCTTTGACAACAACATCAAAACAGATGTTCCAACTCCGCGATGCCTGCTTCAATCCATAAATGGATTTAAGCAGCTTGCACACCTTTCCGCTGCTCCCACTATCTATGAAGCCCTCTGGCTGAGTCATGTACACGCACTCATCTAAATCACCGTTTAGAAAGGCGGTCTTAACATCCATTTGCCAGATTTCGTAGTCATGGTATGCAGCAATGGCAAGTAAGATCCGGATGGACTTAAGCATAGCCACTAGAGAAAAGGTTTCGTCATAATTCATGCCTGGTCGTTGACGAAAACCCTTTGCTACAAGCCTAGCTTTGAAAGTCTCAACTTTTCCATCTACACCAAATTTCCTTTTAAAAATCCACTTGCTCCCAATGGGTTTTACCCCTTCAGGAGCATTTTCCAAAATCCATACTTTATTGGTGTACATGGATTCCATCTCAGATCGCATTGCATCCAGCCATTTCACAGAGTCACCACTCGTAATGGCCTGTTCGAAACTAGTTGGGTCATCATATTCCATGATTCAATCCTCGCTTCCACCATCAATGAGAAAACCGTAGTATCTCTCAGGTGGACGAGAAACCCTACTAGATCGGCGGAGAGGCTGGGGTTCGTCGGGTACTACTGAATCCTCAGGTTCTACCAAATCTTCTATTATAGTTTGTGTTGCTGGAACCTCTTCCAGTTCTACCTCCTTGCCACAAATTTCTTTTCCCAGAAATTCCTTTTCTAAAAAGGTGGCATGTTTAGAAACAAACACCTTTTGTTCCTCAGTGTGGTAGAAGATATACCCTTGTGAGTTCTTGGGATATCCTACAAACTTACATAAGACAGATCTTGCCTCGAGTTTGTCCGGATTTTGTCTTTTGACATAGGCTGGACAACCCCATATCTTAATATACTTAAGAGATGGTCTCTTCCCTTTTCATATCTCATATGGAGTGGTAGGCACTGATTTGGTAGGTACCATATTCAATAGGTGTATGACCGTCTCAAGCGCATACCTCCAAAAGGAAATAGGTAACTCAGCATCGCTCATCATAGATCACACCATATCTAATAGGGTCCGATTCCTTCGTTCTGATACACCGTTGTGCTGTGGTGTATAAGGAGGAGTAAGCTGAGAGAGAATCCCAATCTCTTTTAGATAATCTAGGAACTCACTGCTTAAGTATTCGCCTTCTCGATCAGATCGAAGAATCTTAATACTTTTGCCCGTTTGGTTCTCTACTTCGTGCTTATATTCTCTGAATTTCTCAAAAGCTTCCGACTTGTGTTTCATCAGAAACACATGTCCGTATCTAGAGAGATCGTCAGTGAATGTAATGAAGTAGGAAGAACCGTTCCTGGCATGCGTAGACATGGGACCACATACATCACTATGTATTAGTCCTAAGAGTTCAGTAACTCTTTCTCCGTGTCCACTAAACGGAGCTTTGGTCATTTTTCCTTTGAGACATGAATGGCAAGTATCATAAGATGATAATTGAACGGATTCAAATAACCATCCTTATGTAACTTAGCCAGTCGTGTCGCATTGATATGACCAAGTCTACAATGCCATAAGTAGGATTCGTTCATATCTGAACTTTTCCTCTTGTGTGTGTTTTGTATATTCAGGACTGTATTCTGATTCAGAATGAATATGCCATTATATAACGAGCCTGATGCAATCAACTTTTGATCTAGGAATATGTTCATAACATTATCCTTTACTACAAAATTATATCCTTCTTTACTTAATAAAGAAACTGATATAATATTGCACATCATGTTCGGTATATAATAGCACTCATTTAGAATCAGTGTATTACGACTTGGTAATACAAGGTGATATTCGCCAACTGCTTTGGCTACAATACTTGCACCGTTCCCTATTTGAACGGAATGATCACCTTTTCCCAGTTCTCTACCTTTACGTAGCCTATGTAACAATTTACATATATGGGATCCTGATCCGGTGTCCAATACCCAGGACGTAGGGTGAACTGAGAAACAGTTCTCAATAACTAACACACGTGAAGAAGATGCATCAACATGTATGTTCTTTTGGGTGGTGTGAGAATCCAGACATTCTCCTGTTTCCTGTTCAGTTTTATAACTCTTATAAGAAAGAACGGGTCCAACGTTCCTTTGCTCAGTACAATAATTAGGTTCAGTCAATACATCCATATTATTATCTTGATTATGGCCTGACATGGTCGCTGCCTGGAGAGAGAGAGAAGAAAACACTTTAGCGTATGCTCTTGCAAGATTAGATTGGTTATTATCTTATCTAATCAGGATGCCTCCCACTGTTTTTATCAAATCTTCCTTCAAACCCTAAAAGGTAAGATTAGCCGGGATTAATTACACCCTACAATTTCGTCAATCTTTCAGCCAGATCAGTGTCGGTATTTTGAGGGAGGTTCCCCGTGCTTTCGCACGGACCTAATTAAAGTAAACCTCATTTTCCCAGAGGCGTAACCCCGTTAACACTTTTCTAGACACCTACTTGATCAGCTAATTGTCCTGTGTAAAACTCTCCCAGGAGTAACTCCTACTCACAGTGGGTATCGGGATCCAACTATCTCATAGGAGGTATGCTATCTCATTGCAAATTTCAACGCTTGAAATTCCCGATAATATTTTTCCCCTAATGTTCTATGACCTTGATGGAAGCCAACAAACCATAGTCCGCTAGTCAAGCCAACAAACCATAGTACGCCCCTTGATGAAAGCCAACAAAGCCGCACGACTACCCTAACCCAATCTCATCATATGTAACAGATAAGTAATAATTAGCTACCGCACACTACGCCTTGACGAAAGCCAACAAACGTAGCACGAATACTAAGTATTACCTATCTGAAATGTCGGAGGGCTACGCAGGTTTTTCAGAAAACCCTGAGCGTAATGAACTTGATATCGTCATAGAATCGAGTGTTTTTGAAAAGGAGTGTTTTTTAGGCTTTTCTTAGTTTCGCTAAAGGGGTCACTCCCGGTGAAGGGATCGTCGGCCCTTTCCTCATTGAATAAGGTGCAGGATATATCATATATACCGCTGTGCAAAGCAAAACTCTAAAAGCAATCAAAAAGACAAACCGAGTTTTGTAGCATCTGCCAGTTTCGCTAAAGAGGTCACTCCCGGTGAAGGGATCTCGGCTCTTTCCTCATTGAATAAGGTGCAGGGCATATCATATATACCGCTGTGCAAAGCAAAACTGTAGCTACCCCTTTTATAAAGTTTTGATTCTACAACATCTTTAGGTTTCTTTTCTTTTTATTAATCTCATTAATAAAATCCCATCAGCTTATGCTTCCTAAGCATTACAGAAGAAACGAAAGCAGTAATATTTATATATCAGCATATATATATAGTATAAGCATTTATCTCAGGCAGTAATATGATCTCATCACAGAACATTGCAGCAGAAGAACATATATGAAATATTGGATATACTAGGACGTCCGTGTTTTCAATACGAGCCTGTATAAAACACGGATTCCACGGTCGCGACGAATAGCCAAACCCATATCCCAAGACCCCTACGAGAGCGGCAAGTAACACTGCCAATTCTAGGGTTAGGAGACCCGGTCTCGACTCCTCGAGATGGCCTCCCTCTGGACCCTAGAACCCGGTTACTTGTGCTCCCCTCCTTGGGTCTTCCTAATGCGGAAAAGTAAATAATATACAATGGTGACATCAACCTCAACCTCAACCTGGAAGTGCCCCAAATAAAAGAATATTACATTACAAATGAATTTTGCATGAATGAAAATAAAAACCCTCATCTCACATAAAACCCCCGGCTATTCAGAACGCGACGATCCAATATAACATATCACAGTAACACATAATATCACATATCATCAACATAAGTAAATATGCGCATCCCAATTGTCGTTGACATATAGCAACGAAACCGGCGATATCACATATTACACTTACAGTCACAGAAAAGAAAGTGTAAAACTACAACATTTGGAATCCACAATCACTTTAGACATCGTAAATCCGAAATATCACATACTTCGCATTTCATGCCTAACTCTATGAATTCCACATATTGTATCACATTCCAGATAAATAGACAGTATTAAACTTTTCGAACAGATAATCAAATACCCAAAATTTCCTAAAGTGCTCAACACTTGAGCGGAGTTCAAATAATCCCAGAATATGTCACAGTACTAGTGATCCAGCCGTAGAAGGGTCAAGCCAACGCCTCACATGTGGCACGCCGTATTGCACCAAACCCGAAGGTTCAAAAGGCAGTTCAAGACGGTCACATAATCGAGTTAAGGTTTGTTGTCTTCTAGAGGGTCCACCGCTTAACTTGTACAATTTTTCCGAAATATTTAAACCAGATAAAAATTCAACACTTGAAAGTTTTCCGTGCCGGGAAAAAGTGAGTTAATGATATCCGTTCAAATAGTTTAACAGTTTCTAAATATCTGGAAATAATAACGAATTTAAATTTTCCGATCGAATCTACGATTACAAAATAAACCCCAGATTAAACAACACTTGAATCACTTTTAAAAATACCCAGAAGCATCAACAAGCACCTACGGATATTACCATGAAAACCACGTGTCACAATTCCAAAATTCCGCCGCGGAACCACCGCGGAAAGCAGGTTTCCGCCGCGGTTCCGCCGCGGTTTAGTGGAGTTGTGGGCCCGTGTTTCATGGTAATTCTTAGAATTCCCTGCTGATTTTTTTAGGTATTTTTAATTCAGAAAAATCCCAAATTTTGAAAAATTTCCAGAGAGGGGGTTATTTTCGTCGGTTCGGGTTCGATTGGACTTTTAACTTCGTAAACACATCGCCTAATGCTCTAGCTAGCTCTGATACCACTGTAGGGTTCCTAGGCACTCTTGTGAAGGTTCATAAGGCATCAAACATGCCCGGATAAAAATTTAGACGTGCCGAACAACCCAAAGCCGGGATCTTTGCTAGATTATTAGGGTTTAGCATGCAAGATAACATCTTTTTATCTAAGTGTGAGGGATTACAACCTTTGTAGTCCGCTCCTTCGCTTCACAAGCTCCGAGTAGAAGTCCCTTCGGCGTGATCCATAATCTCCCGGACTCAAGAGAGGCTCCACGACTCGAACGATCCATGCTAGCTTGAAGTGTTCCGAATCTCCGATGATCTACGTCGAAGTTGCAATAACCCAAGCTTTCTCACTCTAAAGAGATTAACACCATAATCTTATGGGCTAGATGAGATGAGGATGAGGGAGTAGTATTTATGCTTTCTTTTTAATTCACTTTCTCACAATTTATCATCACAAATGGAATTTCTAGTGAGCTCAAAATCAAGAGAGAAGAAGATGATAATGGAAATGATAATTCCTTTTGTGATGAATAGAAAGAAATGTATATGATTGATATATCAACCATGGTCAAGGATGAGTGGCTAAGAGTTTGTAGAGAATAAACTAGAGTTAGGGTTTGGTTGGGTTAGCAATGTGTCATCAACAAATATCTTAACCATGACAAAAGAAAAAGCTTCTAGAAAGTACAAGAAGCAACTAACCCTAATCAAACCCTAACCTCATTTAATCATCCTTAAACATGTTTAATAATAAATCATATCTTGTCACAATAATATATATCACATATATATTATATATTTGCAACAAAAGAAAATAATACAATTAACATATATCGCATATATATCAATGTATCATCCAGTGAGAAAAAGAAATAATAAAGCAAGCCAATATTAGATAATGTAATAATATATCATATATATTATTATACATTTTAAATCATCGAATCAACACTTGATCCGACGATCCGGCTATATCGAATATAACCGACTAATATATCATGTACCGATTCATCGAATCAACACTTGATCCGATGTCCCGGTTCATATCTAAATATCGCGAGAATATAAACGGTATTGTTAGTTATATGTATGCCCTAGAGGCCATTACTGTACATTGGATGTATATTGTAGTGGATGCTTGGACATATATAGGGAGGACTTTCTTGCTCGACATGATAGTATGCTATCTGGTTGCTCTTTACCTTAACGTGTACACTGATTGTCTCTCTGTTACATGTTGGTAAAGCCCTTAGGATGTGTGCTTGACTACCTGGACTATGATGCGGATCATACTAGTGGGGACATGGTAGTCCATAAGTACATCCTTCAAGGTCCCTAGTCTAGGGTGTATCGAGACGGGGCATCGATATACAAGAGTAGACTAGCGTATACCTTCTCGACCCATACAGATGGGCGATGGATGATCCCATATCCATTGATGTTTGACATCAGAGATGATATACGGGTGCTCAGTAAAGACTAGGTACACTGGACGGACTTGCCGAGAACTCCCAGATGGTATTATACCTTACGTCAAATGGCAGTTCTCTGGTGACACTGGTACGGAGTAGTCTGTTGACCCGAGATCGTCATAGAGTCTTGTGTGGTTCCCACTGTGCTTTGATTTCCACCTTACCACGTCCAAGAGGGCATGCAAAACGGTGGTTTTTGGGTACAGTCCCGAGTCACATGGAGACAATGAGCGATAGGAGGGGATTCGTCTCTCCCGGTATAGGGAGTTGATGTTGCGCTGTGTTCGATTGGCTATAACCGGAAATCCCTGGCCAGGGTTGCTGAGATTTACTGGTAAGTGTTACCAAAAGTTTCTCGAATTGTTATAGACCTCATATCGACATGACTTATCGAGCTATTGGGGTCTGACGTTTACCACCCCTTGGCGAGATATGCGACATATCAGACGACGAGACCGGACTGTACGGTAAGTGTTACTGGTTGGATTCACAGGAGTATGAGCGGGCTTGCTCGTCGATCTTCTGATCGCTCAATACCCGGGTGGCCGTTACGTTTAGCAGACCGCTTGCGGCTTATGGGTGTTTGATATGATCATCACCTGCTGCCGGCGTATTGACGAGTCTTTAGAGTCCTACACAGAGGTTTCCTGGCTCAAGCGAAACGAAATAGGAGCGCATATGAGATATGTGCGGGACCGAGAATAATGCGTGTATGTGATACCGTATTGTATTCTCGCGATGAATGTATCGATATGGTTGTATGCGATATAACCTAGTTATCGAATCAAGCATTGATTCGATAAGCCGATACATAGGATACTAGTCGGTTATATGCGATATGACCGGATCGTTAAATCAAGTGTTGATTTAATGATTTAATGTAGAATTATATATTTGATATATTACTTTTCATTAACTAGTATTGGTTCACTTTAAATGGATTTTCTCACTTGAATTGTGCAAGTTGTATATGTGATATACTTTTGTGCACATGATTGTATCATGTTTGATGATACATGCTTATTTGGTTAAGTGTAAAGAATTAAACCATGGTTAAGTTGAAGATTAGGGTTTTTCTTATTCATTTATTTATTTGTTTATTCATTTTGGAAGAGATAAGAAAAGAATGGTGGCTTTATTTGTAGTTTTGTTGAAGCTTCATGAAGCTTTGACCTAGTCCACCATTCTTGTCTCTTGCTTAACCCTAACCATCATAACTAACCATGGTCTATTCTCTACACTTAACTAAGGTTGGAATATGATAAGAATCAATTCTTTTTCATTTATTCTTTAACACTTTATCATATTCTTTCTTCTTCTTCTTCTTCTTCTTCACAAGAAAGAAAAGCTTGCCTCATCAATGGCAAGTGATGAAATCAAGTGAGAAATCCAATTCTAAAGTGAACCCACTTCCTATTTCTTCATCCTCTACCTTTTGCCAAGTAGTATAGGGTGTTATCTTCACAAGTTTCATGACTTGGTGAAGTGGAAGCTTGACCTAGTGATGCCTCGACGTAGATCATCTTCGGCATCGAAGTCGACGACCTAGCCCGATCAATTCTCCGATGAAACCGATGCTAGAGTTCGGGTTTCGATTTGGACAGTGAGGGGACTTCATCACGGAGCCGTGGAGGTGGAGGACCGGATCTACAAAGGTTGTAGCCTCTTTCTTTTAGTTAAGTTGTTAACTAGTTTCATGTTTCGCCTAAAATTCTAGTTAACGATCTAGTCTAGGGTTTCTCGGCACCGTAAAATTTGAAATTGGCATGGTTGATGCCTTGTAAGACCTCTTTAGTGTGCCTAGGAACCCTACAGTGGTATCAGAGCTACTAGGCATTGGATGTCGACCTATGGGGGGTTCTCACTGTGTGACAGTGTGGCGAAGCATAGGCTCTTACCCCCAGGGTGTCCCGAGACCGGAAGGTGTTCCGGCGGGTTGTAGTCCTCGCGAGGGGGCATGCGTAAAAAGTAGCGTCTGAGGGACCCGTTGGTGCCACGGCGACCCCATTGGATGGGGTGGCTGTTGGAGATAGTGCCCTCAGAGTCAATTATTGGATCACAGGCACGTGATTGCAATGATTGAGGGAGGACCTATCCCGGTAGGACAGTCTTACTCGAGATGATAGTATGCTATCTGGTTTATCTTTATCATCGTGTACTGCTTTAGGTGACCTGACATGTCGCTATTACACGTTGATAGAGCCCCTAGGATTCTTGCTTGACTACCAGCAGTATGATGGCGATCATATACGTGGGAGCTGGAAGTCTATATGCACATCCTTAAAAGGTCCCTAGTCGTAGGAGTTTCGAGACAGGGCATCGATACTCCATTAGTAGACTAGTGTATACAGTCGAGACCCCGACGAGGGGCGGTGGCCGGTCTCACAAGCCACTGGTGTCAGTTGGTTCACCTAAGATGTATACATGTGCTCATTGGGTTATGAGTACACCGGACAGGACTCGCCGGGAACCTGCTAGTTGGTCTTATACCTGACGTCAGATAGCAGTCCCCTGGTGACATGTGTACAGGTTAGTTCATCGACCTGAGGATCGTCATTTGTCTCGTGTGAGTTCCCACTGTACTTTGATTACTACCCTACCACGGCTCAAAGGAGTCGTGCAAACAGGTTTTAGTTGGGTACAGTCCCGAGCCACATGGAGACAGTGAGCGGATCTTCAGGGGTTCGTCTCTCCCGGTATTGGGGGTGAGGTCGCGCTGTGTCTAGGAGAGCCATTACGCAAAGCCCTCGGCCGAGGCAGGAGATTTACTGGTAGGTATTCCAGTAGTATCTCAGGGCGTTCTGGGCTACACTCCGACACGACTTGTACCGCTTTTGGGGGTCTGACTTTTACCAACCCCCTAGGCCCGCCATGCGATACTCATAGACGAACGGACCGGACTGTACGGATATTGTCACTGACAGGCTCAGTTGGGTGTCGGGGTGAGCTTCCTCATCGACGTCCCTTTTGGTCAATAGCTGGTGGCCCGTCACGTATTGGCTTATACCTCTGACGTGCCAGTGGTTAAATCCACAGCCATAGTATTGACGAGTCTTTAGAGTCCACCACACTTCCAGTTACTCAGCTTTCGGGCGAAACGCTGTAGAGGCCGTATGGAGATATGGCAGGGTCCAATCAGATACGTGCGGTATTGCACGGATCAGGATCGGACGGTTTGTACTAGTGGCCGTATAGTTATATGGCAGGGTTCGATCAGATACGTGCGGTATTGCACGGATCAGGATCGAACGGATTTTACTAGCCGGCTTTGGCTTAAGCCGGTCCTAGTCTAGTACAGTGTAGATTTTGTCTCATTGCATTTGTATCCGGACGGAATACAGATGCGGGTGTGTATGCACAGTATCGGGGTTTTCCTGTAATTTATTACGGGACCAGTTTTCTGGAGTTGCCAGTTTGCATTCCGTTCCGGCCGGTTTTCCTTTGTTCTTTCCCGGCCGGACTTTTCTGATGGAGGGGGTAATTTGCAGTTTTGCAAATTACACTTTGTGGAGGGGTTTTATGCAATTGTGTTGATTATGATACCTTTCATATCTTGCTCCATGCTTGCATTAATTTGACATGATATAGGTATGGGTTTAAAGTGAAAGCATGGTTGAAGTTTTCATTGACTTTGGTTGTAGTCACCACTTCCTTGCTCCTACACTCACCTCCCTTCATGTATATGTTATGATATTCATTCCTCCACCATCTTCTTCTCACCAAAAAGAAAAAGTCTTTCATGGTTATGAAAAAAAAAGAGAGTAGAAGAAAAAGAAAGAGAGAAAGAAAAAGAATGAGAGAGTTGATTTCATCTTCTTCTTGCTAGAAAATTGAAAGCACCAATTTTCTTTACCTCTTCCTCCATCCATCAATGGCAACTACATAAACTCCAAGAGACAAAGTTTCTACACTACTTCCTACAGTAAATCTTGAGCATGTCGAGTTGCCGGCTTCATGCTCGAGTTGCCTCGGTATTGAGGCGGGAGCCCGTAAAAGACGAAGGCGATGTGGTGCCCTTTCCGGCGAGGAGGCGACGATGTGGAGCCAAGACTTTCCGCGGGAGATCGGGATGATGAAGAGAAGACCGGAGGACTCGGATCACTCGGTATACTTTTCTTCCCATCTCTTGTTAGCTAGCGTAGGTTAATGGTTAACGATCCGGGTTTTTCTTTGTCCGCGGTAGCGCCGGTTTCCGAGTAAGGAAAATTTTTGATTCCGCAATTTGGCCTCGAGTAAGACGGCCGGGGCGCTGCCGTGGCGCAACATGGTATCAGAGCCACGCCATTAACCTTACCTAGCTTCGTTTAATGTGTTTTACGTTTCCGATCGAACAAAATCCCGAAAACTCGTATTTCAAGCACATCAGTTTCTGTCGAAATTTTTTGAAGTCTAAAAATTTTTCAGGTGGTCTCAGAATGATGTGCAGGGAAATATAAGAGATCTGGGAAAAATTGGTAACATGATTCCCTCTTTTCACCGCGGAAGCGCGGCCAAAGCAGTGCTTTGGCCGCTCTTCCGCCGCCGTTTAAATTACTCACTGTACCATTTTTCTCCAGATTGTCTTAAACTTGATTTTGGGGCTTTTGGGATATTAAATTTGGGCCCAGGTTTTCTGTGACTGCTACAGTATTGGTTAGGGGCCCACTTGTTAATTGTTTGATTGATCGGAAAATTTTAAACACATTATTACACAGTATTTACATTATATCTGCGACCGTGAATGTCACTCGATCGGTAAATCCGGTCTGACTGCTATAGCCCGGTTAGACGGATTTGCGAACGTGATTTTCACGTTGATGTTCTATGTTTATGCTGTGTTGTTGCGGATCGGTCGTGGGGGATAGCCTGGATGCAATGCTAGTACAGTTTTGTTGTATTATGTGCATTTGATATTGCGGGGCGAGCGTCCGACATGTGGACTGCCGTCACTGCCTGTTTGTATTATTCTTTTGGGGCACGACCTGGTTGCGGTCGATGTACCCGGTGTATGTATATTTTACTTTCTGTACTAGGGTTACCCCGAGGTGGGGTGCACGGATAGCCGGGTTCTGGAGGGCAACGGGCCCGCATCTCAGGGCATTGAGACGGAGGGGGCTTCAGTCTAGGATTGGCGGGCTATTCGCCGCACTCGTAGGGGGTACAGGTTGACCCAGGAGGGGTGCCCAAGTTACCGGATTCCGTGAAGTGCTGGGTGGTCCATTCACGGTACTGAAGGGGGCTGCCTCGCTTCAGGTTTTGGCGGGTGACTTGCCGCGCCCGTAGGGGTCTAGGATTTCATTGCACAGGCTATCCACACGACCAGGGGAACGTCGGGTTTCAGCAGCGGCTCTGTGAAACCCGGGGTTTCCAGATATCTGTATTGTTCTGTGATGCTGTACATTTCTGTGATGTTGCATTTTATTCACGCCTTGAGCGAAATACTATATATTGGTATATATATTAGTAGATGTTGTATATGTTTTACATCCGCGCTAGTCCAGTCCCCGCTCTGCCGTTAGTTAGCTAACCTAACGGGTGATGATGGGACCCAGTGGCGAATGCGGATGGCATATACGTACGTCAGTATATTTTCGTTCTTTGTGGTGTGATCAATTGATGGGAGTGCGTTGATTCGGATCAATGCAAGCTAAACAAACCTATTATGATGTTGTTGGAACACTTTTTCAAAAAGCTGTTATTGCAAGGACGTTCACTTTTGTTTTGCATCGTGGTATTCATTTGGAATATCCTGCTCCTCAGTCGACGAGGCAAGGGCCGAGATCCCTTCACCGGGAGTGACCCCTTGGACAGAAGTTTGCGTCAGGGCATTAACTTCACTATAGCCGATTACTTTTGCTTTGCATCGTGGTATTCAGTTGGAATATCCTGCACCCCATTCTACGGGGAAAGAGCCGAGATCCCTTCACCGGGAGTGACCTCTTTAGTAAAGGTTTTCGTCACTATATTTTATAAAAGGCTATGCAGTTCCTTCAACGATATCAAGTTCATTACGCTAATGGTTTTTCGCCAAAAACCAGCCGTAGCCCTCCGTCATTTCTTACAAGTATTACTTAGTATTCGTGCTGCGTTTGTTGACTGTGTCAAGGCGTAGTGTGCGGTAGCTAAGTAGTGTTTGTTTGCAGCATATTAATGGGATTGGTTAGGACAGTCGTGCGGCCTTGTTGACTGTGTCAAGGGCTCGTACGGGTGGGTTTAATGCAATCCAGGATAATGACGGGTTGAACTTGACTAGGACTCTTTGATTTGTTGACTGTGTCAAGGTCACTTGGGTCCTAGGGGTAAAAATCACATCGGGAGTTTCAAAAGAACTGAAACTTGCCAGGCATGCGCATACCTTCTGGAGTGTGATGACTTGAGTGGATTCCGTCAAGTTATCGTGCGATGATAGTTGGATCCCGATTCCCACTGATGAGTTGGTTTACTCCTCGGGTGATCCCGACTAATTCTTCTTTCAGGTTTGGAGGAGAATTTGAGGTACAGTGGGAGGTTTCCAGATTAGACAAAGTGATAACCATTCTGATCTAGGATAGAGTGCACGCTGAGTGTTTCTTTTCTCTCTCTCTGGCAGCGACCATTGACCCGACCCTGGACTATGACTCAGTGACCAAGTTGACCGAACCTTCTTAACACTGGCTTTTGGATTGTCAGAGTTGCAGACCTCATTGCCACTCCTACTTTTACCCTTTTCTCCAGGACACCCCGTATTACTACGAACGTCCACTTCCATTGGACAAAACCATCGTATGGTTAGATACGAACTCGAAGGACTTCGAGGATGGTTTCTGGTTCTGGAGAAAACGAATAGGATTATTCAGTTGTCTTTTCTTTTCACCTTCTCTCATTACGAGTACTCCTTGGTTTAGGAGATAGTACACCTATTACGCAAATTGGATAGTCTTCTTCCAAACCATAGGCTGGTGCCGACCGGTAGGGAATGAAGAAAACCAGTTAGCCTAAACGGTGTACAGAAGGTATTAAGTTAAGACAAAGCAAGGGATTAGTAAGAGGGCAAAGTAAGTTGCGACTGCTATTCACGACCAAACCAAGTATTTCTTCGCCAATCCTAAATCACCTTTGTATTTCTCCAGGACACTCCGCATCACTACGAAGATCCCATTTTATTGGATACTCCATCGTATGGTTATATACGAACTCGAAAGGAACTTGTTCCAGTTCGGGGATGGATTCTGGTTCAGGAGAAATAGGAATAAGGTACATTCAGGTGTCTTTTATCTTCACCTTCTCTCGCAATGCGAGTGCTCCTAGGATTAGGACAGTACACCCTTTATGCTTATTGGATAGTCTTCTTCCAAACCATAGGCTGGTGCCGAACGGTAGGGAAGGAAGAAAACCAATTGGCCTAAAGGGGTGTGCAGACGGTAATGACTAAAGACATATAAAGGGATTTAGAAAGATGGCAAAGAATTATACGGTTACAGTTGTGAGTCTGGATAATGGAAGAGGCATTACTAGGAATACCAGCATACCCCGACGAAACATTTCAATGTTTCAGTTTCACTGTGTGATGTTAAAAGAAAACTGATTTCCCGATTAAACACTTACTCCAGGGTATGTATTTACCAGGTTGGATTCTCACATCTGTATGGTTTTACAGATGATGAGTGGGAGTAAGTTATTGGGAATTGGGTGATTGTCCTCATTATATCGGGATTCGTTGTAATCGGTGATATTTGAGGAAGTCACCTGGGTTGTTTGCCGGTCGGCAAATATTTGGTTTTGAATATCCGCTGTTATGCACCAATTTCAAATTGATATATCTGTATGTCTATTTTCATAGAGTGAGATATACCTTTTGATATTATGTCGATGACATTTACCTATATCAGTGGATGGTTAGGTAAGGAGCATTAAACAGCGGTGTAATTCTTCTTAACCATAAGTACAGTTTTCAACCTACGACACACAGTGAAAGAGTTGTTTGACTCAGCGGACTTATACAGAGTATTGTATGTTGTCCAGTGTCCATTAGGACAGAGGGGTTGGTGCTCGTACTATATTCGGTTTACTTATGGCTTCTCTAGATTTTAGACAGCTGTTTCGTGGAAACACAGGGTCTAAGTTTTGAGGAGTTATAGGTATTTGAATATAGTAGAGAACCAGGTGTAGCAAGTATCGGGATTCTTCAAAGAGATCGAAGATGTAGATACTTGTGTATGGTATTCAGTTGATAGTAATGATGAAGACAGATTGCTTCTCTTTCAGGTTACTCATAATTGGAAGCATTCCTAAGTTGAGTAACGCTGATCGACCTCCTTCCATTTAGTTGACATGCACTAGAGATAGCTGCATGATTTGAATCTGGTTCAATTAAATCAGTGCCTCTGGTTCTATATTGGATATAGAACAGTTCATATCTTAACGATGTTAAGGTACGGGGAGTTGTCCGGCTTATGCTTAAAACCAGACTCCGGATAACTCATGGCACGTTTCTGTAATGGCTGTTTGTGGGTTGACCCAGGCTATGACGAGGGTTGACTTTCTACCATCTGGATGAACAATAGCAATATTGTTCTAGACTCGCCACAGTTTTATTAAAAATGGATTTTTTCAGAAAACAGTAGTGGGAGTATGGTAGAACTGGAAGTAATTCCAGAACCACAAACGATTACTGAAGATTTGATAAGGAACCTAAAGATTCAATCTGTTTTGACATTCCATTGGCCACTCCGCAGATACGGTGGGTAACTTCAGGCACCCGAGAGGTACTCCGGTATTCTCAAGGACGGTGACAGGAAAGTTCTTGTTTACCCACACTTGCCATTGCTATTGTTCCAGGCTGCGAGACCCGGCAGGAGGATGAGTATAGCGTCGTTCTAAACTAGCTTTGGAAGTGCACGTCTATATGACTCTGCCAGAGGGTTGTCGTAGTCAGTGGGAGCAGCGGAAGCATTGGTGGACATCAGGCTTATGTCTATTTATAGACTAAAGCAGAGATAGCGGAGATAGATCATCTGTTTCTGATGTGACAGTCATAGGTTTGACGTCATCAGAATAGGGGATAGATCTGTTGAGAAGGTAGTAGGAAGTGATATTCCTTTACTACAATCGGTTATACTTTGGTCGTCACACAGTGGTTTCTCCACATGGGACTTGGATATTATATCAGACATACTGGTTACTAGATCTATGGTTTTAGATCTAGATTTGGGTAGTTTCCCAATCTGGGTACCTTGACAGCATTCTATGAGTATTTAGAATGGACGACTCCAGGCACGGTAGTATACCTGCAGTTAATGGTGTCACCCTCTCTAAAGGTGTCTTATAGACTAAAGGGGAGAGGAATACTCTTGATTGGCAGATCACTTGCTTAGGCAATTGAGTCAATCATGAGATGTCAAGTACCACACCAGATGTTGTTCTTGCACTAGATGCAATAAGTTGATATTGATCCAATCCTGGAGAAACAGTCGGAGGCAGTTTTAGAACATAAGCTGATGTTCTAGGGATATGATAACGACAGCCTCATTTGGGAGACAGTTATCATTCCAGGCTTCCAAGGTGACATGGACGACAAGGAGGTTGTCAGAGTTATAGTTTTCCTTCAGACAAGGGGCAGTATTTTGGACAGGTGGTCCAAGGCAATACTGAGGGTGGCATGGCGCAGGATACTGATTAAGTTCAGTTGACGATACAGTCTAAGAAGTTTGGATTTGGAGTTCATTTATGAACTAGGTCCCATCAGACATCCGGACATTCTAAGACAGGTATTGCTCATTTCGGGAGATGGCTTTCTCCGCGAACTTGAGATATAGAGAGACATAGAAAGAAACATCACAGCGGATCCACTCACTGAGGCTATTCCTCGAACGCAATAGTTTCGCAAACGAGCTTTGTGAGACTGACCAGTAGAGGAGTTGGATGTTCGGTATCACACGGGCTGTGAGTATGCGGCATCGCAATAATTAGCCTTGAGTGCAAGTGGGAGATTGTTGGAGATAGTGCCCTCAGAGTCAATTATTGGATCACAGGCACGTGATTGCAATGATTGAGGGAGGACCTATCCCGGTAGGACAGTCTTACTCGAGATGATAGTATGCTATCTGGTTTATCTTTATCATCGTGTACTGCTTTAGGTGACCTGACATGTCGCTATTACACGTTGATAGAGCCCCTAGGATTCTTGCTTGACTACCAGCAGTATGATGGCGATCATATACGTGGGAGCTGGAAGTCTATATGCACATCCTTAAAAGGTCCCTAGTCGTAGGAGTTTCGAGACAGGGCATCGATACTCCATTAGTAGACTAGTGTATACAGTCGAGACCCCGACGAGGGGCGGTGGCCGGTCTCACAAGCCACTGGTGTCAGTTGGTTCACCTAAGATGTATACAGGTGCTCATTGGGTTATGAGTACACCGGACAGGACTCGCCGGGAACCTGCTAGTTGGTCTTATACCTGACGTCAGATAGCAGTCCCCTGGTGACATGTGTACAGGTTAGTTCATCGACCTGAGGATCGTCATTTGTCTCGTTTGAGTTCCCACTGTACTTTGATTACTACCCTACCACGGCTCAAAGGAGTCGTGCAAACAGGTTTTAGTTGGGTACAGTCCCGAGCCACATGGAGACAGTGAGCGGATCTTCAGGGGTTCGTCTCTCCCGGTATTGGGGGTGAGGTCGCGCTGTGTCTAGGAGAGCCATTACGCAAAGCCCTCGGCCGAGGCAGGAGATTTACTGGTAGGTATTCCAGTAGTATCTCAGGGCGTTCTGGGCTACACTCCGACACGACTTGTACCGCTTTTGGGGGTCTGACTTTTACCAACCCCCTAGGCCCGCCATGCGATACTCATAGAAGAACGGACCGGACTGTACGGATATTGTCACTGACAGGCTCAGTTGGGTGTCGGGGTGAGCTTCCTCATCGACGTCCCTTTTGGTCAATAGCTGGTGGCCCGTCACGTATTGGCTTATACCTCTGACGTGCCAGTGGTTAAATCCACAGCCATAGTATTGACGAGTCTTTAGAGTCCACCACACTTCCAGTTACTCAGCTTTCGGGCGAAACGCTGTAGAGGCCGTATGGAGATATGGCAGGGTCCAATCAGATACGTGCGGTATTGCACGGATCAGGATCGGACGGTTTGTACTAGTGGCCGTATAGTTATATGGCAGGGTTCGATCAGATACGTGCGGTATTGCACGGATCAGGATCGAACGGATTTTACTAGCCGGCTTTGGCTTAAGCCGGTCCTAGTCTAGTACAGTGTAGATTTTGTCTCATTGCATTTGTATCCGGACGGAATACAGATGCGGGTGTGTATGCACAGTATCGGGGTTTTCCTGTAATTTATTACGGGACCAGTTTTCTGGAGTTGCCAGTTTGCATTCCGTTCCGGCCGGTTTTCCTTTGTTCTTTCCCGGCCGGACTTTTCTGATGGAGGGGGTAATTTGCAGTTTTGCAAATTACACTTTGTGGAGGGGTTTTATGCAATTGTGTTGATTATGATACCTTTCATATCTTGCTCCATGCTTGCATTAATTTGACATGATATAGGTATGGGTTTAAAGTGAAAGCATGGTTGAAGTTTTCATTGACTTTGGTTGTAGTCACCACTTCCTTGCTCCTACACTCACCTCCCTTCATGTATATGTTATGATATTCATTCCTCCACCATCTTCTTCTCACCAAAAAGAAAAAGTCTTTCATGGTTATGAAAAAAAAAAAGAGTAGAAGAAAAAGAAAGAGAGAAAGAAAAAGAATGAGAGAGTTGATTTCATCTTCTTCTTGCTAGAAAATTGAAAGCACCAATTTTCTTTACCTCTTCCTCCATCCATCAATGGCAACTACATAAACTCCAAGAGACAAAGTTTCTACACTACTTCCTACAGTAAATCTTGAGCATGTCGAGTTGCCGGCTTCATGCTCGAGTTGCCTCGGTATTGAGGCGGGAGCCCGTAAAAGACGAAGGCGATGTGGTGCCCTTTCCGGCGAGGAGGCGACGATGTGGAGCCAAGACTTTCCGCGGGAGATCGGGATGATGAAGAGAAGACCGGAGGACTCGGATCACTCGGTATACTTTTCTTCCCATCTCTTGTTAGCTAGCGTAGGTTAATGGTTAACGATCCGGGTTTTTCTTTGTCCGCGGTAGCGCCGGTTTCCGAGTAAGGAAAATTTTTGATTCCGCAATTTGGCCTCGAGTAAGACGGCCGGGGCGCTGCCGTGGCGCAACAGTGGCTGCCTGACCTACAGTGGTATCAGAGCCTAGCTAGAGCCTTAGGCGACGCGTAGACGGAGTTAGAAGTCTGATCGAACCGAAACCCTAACCCAAAAAATCTTCTCTGGACTTTTTTCAAAAACGGGGATTTTTTAGAATTAAAAATATACTGAAAAATCAGCAGGGTTTTCTAAGAGTTACTGTAAAATTCGAGTGTCTAATTCCACTATAGTGCGGCGGAACCGCGGCAATAGCATGGCTATTGCGGCGGTTCCGCGGCCAAATTGTCTCATTGTTCAAAGAGTTTTACACAGTAATTCTTACTTAACAGTGCTGGTTTTTCTGGGAATTTTTAATATTTATTCAAGAGTTGAATTTTCTAGGTTGTATTGGGGACTCGGTGTTTCGATCGGAGTATCAGATTCTGTCTATGTGGATTTCCGGATAATTTTTGAATATGTTAAAAAGTTCAACCGGACATAAATACCCATTTTTTCCCCTGTCGGGAAATTTCCAAGTGTTGGATTTTTCCGTAGTTTAATAACGTTCTAAGTAGTGCAGGTAACGCGATGGTCCCTCTAGAAGACAACAAACCTTAACTCGATTATGTGACCGTCTTGAATTGCCCTTTGAACCTTCGGGTTTGGGGCAGTACGGCGTGCCACATGTGAGGCGTTGGCTTGACCCTTCTACGGCTGGACCGTTGGTACTGAGGCATGAACTGAATGTTTTCAAACTTATTTCATGTGTTGAGCTGTATCGGGAAAACTTGGGTGTTCGATTGTTCGATCGGAAAGTTTAACATTTTCTATTTATCCGGAATGTGATACAATAATTGGAATTCACAAGTAGTTATGTGATAACTGAATGAATGTTATAAACATAGCAGTTTAGTCTCACTTGATCGGTTGCCACGGAATTTTGATGTGATCGAAAGTCCGTCGCATTCACGTAGCGTACGCGGATACTCGCCGGATAAACTTAATAGACAGCTACATCCCTTAGCCCCGACCAAGTGACTGTAGGAGAACCCCGTCGCCGAAAGCATCCGTTCCGGTGCTCGCGGCAGCGGTGTTCCGCCTTGGTGCACTTCGTCGACGGTGTCGGGGGTACGGCCGCCTACTAAAGTTTGCGACGAGCATTCGATCTAAATGTCGGGAATCTTGTTGAATTGCCCGACTTGCTATTGGAAAGTGTTTTCGATTTTGAGACTAAAATGTGGGGTTTATAATTGTTAGGCATGCGATGTCTAAAGAATTCATTTGGTCAGGCATGCGATGTCTGAGGTGGTTGCGGATTCCAACTGTTGTAGTTTTACACTTTCTTTTCTGTGACCGTAAGTGTAATATGTGATATCACCGGTTTCGTTGCTATATGTCAACGACAATTGGGATGCGCATATTTACTTACGTTGATGACATGTGTTGTTATGTGTTGCTGGATATGTTATATTGGATCGTCGTGGTTGAATAGCCGGGGGGGTTTATGTGAGATGAGTGTTTTTCATTTTCATTCATGTAAAAAACTTGTATGTAATATTCTTTTATTGGGGCACTTCCAGGTTGCGGAAGATGTCACCTTTTGTATATTATTTACTTTTCCGCACTAGGATAGACCCAAGGAGGAGGGCACAAGTAACCGGGTTCTGGAGTCCAGAGGGAGACCAACTCGAGGAGTCGAGTCCGGGTCTCCTAACTCCAGAATTGGTAGGGTTGCTTGCCGCTCTCGTAGGGGTCTTGGGGTGTGGGTTTGGCTATTCATCGCGACCGTGGAATCCGTGTTTTATACTGGCTCGTATTGAAAACACGGACGTCCTAGTATATCCAATATTTCATATGTTTCTTCTGCTGCGATATCTGTGATATGATCATGTGATGTTCTGTGATAGATACAGTATATAGTATATATGATATATTATATAGACGTTACTTATGTTTTACACCCGCGCTAGCCCTGCCCCACTCTGTCGTTAGTTACCTAACCTAACGGTGCACGAGGGGACATCGAGGCGAATGCGGATGGCAAATGTGTACGTCGTATTTATCTGTGATGTTTAGGTACTTAAATGATGGGACTTCATTAATATGATTAATGAAATAAAAGAAACCTAAGATGTTGTAGAATCGAATTTCAAAATAAAACAGGTAGCTACAGTTCTTGCTTTGCACAGCGGTATGTATGATATATCCTGCACCTTATTCGATAAGGAAAGGACCGAGATCCCTGTAAGTGCACGGCGGCGCCCCGGCCGTCAATCCGACGGCCAAATGCGGAAGCGGTGAAAAACTTAAATTTTACTTGAACTGGCAAACCGCCGCGCACTAATACCCGGATCGAACCATTAATTAGTCCTAGCTAACTACAAGATGGGAAGAGAGATATACCGACAGATCCGAGTCCTCCGGTCTTCTCGTCGTCATCCCGATCACCTGCGGAAGCTCCGGTCTCCACCTCGTCGCCGGAAGTGCACCACATCGCCTACTTCTTTTACGGGCTCCCACCTCAATGCCGAGGCAACTCGGGCACGAAGCTGGCTAGTCGACGTGCCCAAGATTTGCTGTAGAATATTGTGTAGAACTTGTGTCTCATTTTGGGGTAGTGAAGGTTGCCATTGGTGGAGGGATTGATTTTTGAGATGAACTAGAGAGCTTTTCTTAGCACCATGAGAACCAAAAATGCCACACCAAAATGAATCAAATCCCATCCCCAAGGAATGGCCGGCCCATGCCCAATGTGAAGGGGGAGAATGGAGTGAAAGCCAAGGAAAAGTCAAGGGAGTGGGTGAGCTATCATGCAAGCATGAATAATGAGTGATGATTAAAACAATATCATCACAAACAAAAACCAACACTCCAAATCAACCATGATGACTCCAAATGGTCAAGCCATCATGAACAAGGAAAGTCAAGTGATGGTGCTCATCATGAAAAATCATGAAGTCAAGAATATGCAAAAACCCCCTTCCACAAAAGCTTATTTGCAACAATGCAAATAAGCCCTCCTCCACCAATCTTCGGCCAATGAACGATACAAAGGAAATCGGCCGAAACGAAAAGCAAACTAGCAACTCCAGAAAACAGGTCCCGTAATAAATTACAGGAAAACCCCGATACTGTGCATACACACCCGCATTTGTATTCCGACCGAAATACAAATGCAGTGAGACAAAATCTACACTGTACTATACTAGGATCCGGCTTAAACCAAAGCCGGCTAGTAACATCCGTTCGATCCTGATCCGTTCAATACCGCACGTATCTGATCGAACCCTGCCATATATCCATACGGCCTGTAGTACAAACTGTCCGATCCTGATCCGTGCAATATCGCACGTATCTGATCGGACCTTGCCATATCTCCATACGGTCTCTACAACTTTTCGCCCGAAAGCTTGAGTAACTGAATGTGGGGGACTCTAAAGACTCATCAACACCTTGGTTGTGGATTTAACCACTAGCACGTTAGAGGTATAAGCCAATACATAACGGGCTACCAGGTATTGACCAAAAGGGACGTCTGTGAGCGAACTCAGCCTGACACCCTACTGAGCCTGTCAGTGACAATATCCGTACAGTCCGGTCCGTTCGTCTATGAGCATCGCATGGCGGGCCTAGGGGGTTGGTAAAAGTCAGACCCCCAAAAGCGGTACAAGTCGTGTCGGAGTGTAGCCCAGAACACCCTGAGATACTACTGGAATACCTACCAGTAAATCTCCTTGTCTCGGCCGAGGGCTTTGTGTAATGGCTCTCCTAGACACAGCGCGACCTCACCCCCAATACCGGGAGAGACGAACCCCTGAAGATACGCTCACTGCCTCCATGTGGCTCGGGACTGTACCCAACTAAAACCTGTTTGCACGACTCCTTTGAGCCGTGGTAGGGTAGTAATCAAAGTACAGTGGGAACTCACACAAGACAAATGACGATTCCCAGGTCGATGAACTAACCTGTACACATGTCACCAGGGAACTGCCATCTGACGTCTGGTATATGACCAACTAGCATGTTCCCGGCGAGTCCTGTCCGGTGTACTCATAACCCAATGAGCACCTGTATACATCTTAGGTGATCCAACTGACACCAATGGCTTGTGAGACCAGCCACCGCCCCTCGTCGGGGTCTCGACTGTATACACTAGTCTACTCTGGAGAATCGATGCCCTGTCTCGAAACTCACACGACTAGGGACCATTTAAGGATATGCTTATAGACCCCAGCTCCCACTTATATGATCGCCCTCATACTGCTGGTGGTCAAGCAAGAATCCTAGGGGCTCTATCAACGTGTAATAGCAACTTGTCAGGTCACCTTAAACAGTACACGATGATAAAGGTAAACCAGATAGCATACTAACATCTCGAGTAAGACTGTCCTACCGGGATAGGTCCTCCATCAATCATTGCAATCACGTACCTGTGACCTAATAATTGACTCTGAGGGCACTATCTCCAACAATCTCCCACTTGCACTCAAGGCTAATTATTGCGATGTCGCATACTCACAGCCCGTGTGATACCGAACACCCAACTCCTCTACTAGTCAGTCTCACAAAGCTCGTTTGCGAAACTATTGCGTTCGAGGAATAGCCTTAGTGAGTGGATCCGCTTTGTTGTTTCTTTCTATGTCTCTCTATATCTCATGTTCGTGGAGAAAACCATCTCCCGAAATGAGCAATACCTGTCTTAGAATGTGTCTGGATGTCTGATGGGACTTAGCTCATAAATGAACTCCAAATCCAAATTTCTTAGACTGTATCGTCAACTGAACTTAATCAGTATCCTGCGCCATGCCTCCCTCAGTATTGCCTTGGACCACCTGTCCAAAATACTGCCCCTCGTTAGAAGGAAAACAATAACTCTGACGACCTCCTTGTCGTCCAGGTCACCTTGGAAGCCTGGAATGATAACTGTTTCCTGAATGAGACTGTCGTTATCATATCCTTAGAACATCCACTTATGTTCTAAAACTGCTTCCGACTGTTTCTCCAGGATTGGATTAATGTCAACTTATTGCATCTAGTGCAAGAACATCATCTGGTGTGGTACTTGACATCTCATGATTGACTCAATTGCCTGAGCAAGTGATCTGCCAATCATGCACATCCCTCTCCCCTTTAGTCTGTAAGACAGCTTTAGAGAGGGTGACTCCATCACCTGCTGGTACACTACTGTGCCAGGAGTCGTCCATTCTAAATACTCTTAGAATGCCGTCAAAGTACCCTGATTGGGAAACCACCCAAATCTAGATCTAAAACCATAGATCTAGTAACCAGTATGTCTGATATAATGTCCAAGTCCCATGTGGAGAAACCACTGTGTGACGACCAAAGTATAACCGATTGTAGTATAGGAGTTTGCTTTCCTATTCTGTGTATGTCATCCTAATACCAGGATATCACACCCTACTACCTTTTCACCAGATCCATCCCCTATTCTGATGAAGTCAAACCCATGACTGTCACGTCAGAAATAGATGATCTATCTCCGCTACATCTGCTTTAGTCTATAAATAGACATAAGCTACCTGTCCACCAATGCTTCCGCTGCTCCCACTGACTACGACAACCCTCTGGCAGAGTCATATAGACGTACACTTCTAAAGCAAGTTTAGAACGACGCTATACTCATCCTCCTGCCGGGTCTCACAGTCTGGAACAACAGCAATGGCAAGTGTGGGTAAACAATAACTTCCCTGTCACCGTCCTTGAGGCTACCGGAGTACCTCTCGGGTGCCTGAGGTTACCCACCTTATCTGCGGAGTGGCCAATGGAATGTCAAACCAGATTGAATCTTTAGGTTCCTATGAAATCTTCAGTAATCGTCTGTAGTTCTGGAATCACTTCCAGTTCTACCATACTCCCACTACTGTTTTCTGAAAAAAACTATTTTTATTAAAATTGTGGCGAGTCTAGAACAATATTGCTATTGTTCATCCAGATGGTAGAAAATCAACCCTCGTCATAGCCTGGGTCAACCCACAAACAGCCATTACAGAAACGTGCCTTGAGTTGTCCAGTGTCTGGTTTTAATCATAAACCGGACAACTCCCCGTACCTTAACATCGTTAAGATATGAACTGTTCTATATCCAATATAGAACCAGAGGCACTGATTTAATTGAACCAGATTCAAATCATGCAGCTGTCTCCAGTGCATTGCAACTAAAATGGAAGGAGGCCGATCAGCGTTAATCAACTTAGGAATGCTTCCAATTATGAGTAACCTGAAAGAGAAGCAAGTTCTCTTAATCATTACTATCAACTGAATACCATTGACAAGTATCTACATCTTCGATCACTTTGAAGAATCCCGATACTTGCTACACCTAGTTCTCTACTCTATTCAAATACCTATAACTTCTCAAAATTCGGACCCTGTGTTTCCTACGAATCACCTGTCTAAAAACTAGAGAAGTCATAAGTAAACCGAATATAGCACGAGGACCAACCCCTCTGTCCTGATGGACCCTGGACAACATACAATACTCTGTATAAGTCCCTTGAGTCTGAAAACTCATTCACTGTGTGTCGTAGGTTGAAAACTGTACTTATGGTTAAGAAGAATTACACCGCTGTTTAATGCTCCTTACCTAACCATCAACTGATATAGGTAAATGTCGTAGACATAATTTCAGAAAGGTATATCTCACTCTATGAAAATAGACGTACAGATATATCAATTTGAAATTGGTGTATAACTGTGGATATTCAAAACCAAATATTTGCCGACCGGCAAACAACCCAGGTGATTTCCTCAAATATCACCGATTACAACGAATCCCGATATAATGAGGATAATCACCCAATTCCCAATAACTTACTCCCACTCATCATCTGTAAAACCATACAGATGTGAGAATCGTACCTGGTAAATACATACCCTGGAGTAAGGACTAATTGGGAAATCAGTTTTCCTTTAACAGTACACGGTGAAACTGAAACATCGAAAAATTTCGATGGGGTATCCTGGTATTCATAGTAATGCCTCTTCCAGATTCACGACTGTAACCATATAATTCTTTGCCACCTCTCCAAATCCCTTCATATGTCTTTAGTCTTTACCTTCTGCACACCCCTTAGGCCAAATGGTTTTCTTCCTTCCCTACCGTTCGGCACCAGCCTATGGTTTGGAAGAAGACTATCCAATAAGCATAATGGGTGTACTGTCCCAATCCAAGGAACACTCGCAATGCGAGAGGAGGTGAGGATAAAAGACAACTGAATAAACCTTATTCCTATTTCTCCTGAACCAGAATCCAACCCCGAATTGGAACAAGTTCCTTTCGAGTTCGTATATAACCATACGATGGAGTATCCAATAAACTGTGGATCTTCGTAGTGATACGGAGTGTCCTGGAGAAATACAAAGGTGATTTAGGATTGGCGAAGAAATACTTGGTTTGGTCGTGAATAGCAGTCGCAATTTACTTTGCCCTCTTACTGATTCCTTGCTTTGTCTTAACTTAATACCTTCTGCACACCATCGTTATGCTAATTGGTTTTCTTCATTCCCTACCGGTCGGCACCAGCCTAAGGTTTGGATGAAGACAATCCAATTTGCGTAATAGGTGTACTACCCCTAAACCAAGGAGTACTCGTAACCTGAGAGAGGGTAAAAGGAAAAGACAACTGAATAATCCTATCCGTTTTCTCCAGAACTTGAAACCATCCTCGAATAAATTCTTTCGAGTTCGTATCTAACCATACGATGGTTTTGTCCAATAGAAGTGGACGTTCGTAGTAAAACGGGGTGTCCTGGAGAAAGGGGTAAAAGTAGGAGTGGCAATGAGGTATGCAACTCTGACAATCCAAAAGCCAGTGTTTAAGAAGGTTCGGTCAACTTGGTCACTGAGTCATAGTCTTAGGGTCGGGTCAATGGTCGCTGCCAAAGAGAGAGAGAAAAGAAACACTCAGCGTGCACTCTAACCTAGATCAGAATGGTTACCAATTTATCTAATCTGGAAACCTCCCACTGTACCTCAAATTCTCCTCCAAACCTGAAAGAAGAATTAGTCGGGATCACCCGAGGAGTATACCAACTCATCAGTGGGAATCGGGATCCAACTATCATCGCATGATAACATGACGGAATCCGCTCACGGTGTCACACTCCAGAAGGTATGCGCATATCTGGCAAGTTTCAGTTCTTTTGAAACTCCCGATGTGATTTCTGCCCCATGCTCTTATGACCTTGACTTTGGCCAACATATCATAAGTCACATGTCAAGTTCTACCCGTCATTCTCCAGGTTAATTTGAATCCACCCGTACCTACCCTTGACTTTGGCCAAAATGGCAGTACGACTGTCCCAAACCAACGCATCTATCTATGCTGCATATGAATAACCAACAGCTACCAAACACTGTGCCTTGACTTTGGCCAACATACACAGCTTGAATACTATTGACTACCCATATGAAACGATGGAGGGCTACGAATGGTTTCTGGCGAAAACCTTTAACGTTGTGAACTTGATATCGTTGAAGGAACGGATAGCTTTATAAAAATATAGTGACGAAAACCTTTGCTAAAGAGGTCACTCCCGGTGAAGGGATCTCGGCTCTTTCCCCGTAGAATGAGGTGCAGGATATTCCAACTGAATACCACGATGCAAAGCAAAAGTAATCGGCTATAGCGAAGTTATTTCCCTGACGCAAACTTCTGTCCAAGGGGTCACTCCAGGTGAAGGGATCTCGGCCCTTGCCTCGTCGACTGAGGAGCAGGATATTCCAACTGAATACCACAATGCAAAACAAAAGTGAACGTCCTTGCAATAACAGCTTTTTGAAAAGTGTTCCAACAACATCAGATTAGGTTTGTTTTTATCTTGCATTGATCCGAATCAATGCAGTCCCATCAATTGATCACACCACAAAGAACGAAAATAATATGACGTACGTATATGCCATCCGCATTGCCACTGGGTCCCGTCATTACCCGTTAGGTTAGCTAACTAACGACAGAGCGGGGACTGGACTAGCGTGAATGCAAAACATATACAACATCTACTAATATATATACCAATATATTATATTCGCTCAAGGCGTGAATAAAATGCAACATCACAGAAATGTACAGCATCACAGAAACAATACAGATATCTGGGATCCCCGGGTTTCACAGAGCCGCTGAAACCCGACGTTCCCCTGGTCGTGTGGATAGCCTGTGCAATGAAATCCTAGACCCCTACGGGCGCGGCAAGTTACCCGCCAAAACCTGAAGCGAGGCAGCCCCCTTCAGCGACGTGAATGGACCACCCAGCACTTCACGGAATCCGGTAACTTGGGCACCCCTCCTGGGTCAACCTGTACCCCCTACGAGTGCGGCGAATAGCCCGCCAATCCTAGAGTGAAGCCCCCTCCGTCTCAATGCCATGAGATGCAGACTTGTTGCCCTCTAGAACCCGGCTAACCGTGCACCCCTCCACGGGGCAATCCTAGTACAGAAAATAAAATATACATACAACGGGTACATCGACCGCAACCTGGTCGTGCCCCAAAATAATAATACAAACAGGCAGTGACGGCAGTCCACATGTCGGACGCTTGCCCCGCAATATCAAATGTACATAATACAACAAAACTGTACTAGCATTGCATCCAGGCTATCCCCCACGACCGATCCGCAACATCACAGCAAAATCACAAAACATCAACGTGAAAGTCACGTTCGCAAAACCGTCTAACCGGGCTATAGCAGTTAGACTGGATTTACCGATCGAGTGACATTCACGGTCGCAGATATAATGTAAATACTGTGAAATAATGTGTTTAAAATATCCGATCAATCAAATTTTAACAAGTGGGCCCCCAAGTATTACTGTAGCAGATCAGGAAATTCTGGGCCCAATGTTATTATTCCAAAACCCCAATTTTAACCCCAGAAAGATACTGTAGAAATTTGGTGCAGGGATCCCCACAGTGTGCGGCGGAACCGCGGCCCAAAGGGGGTTTTGGCCGCGGTTCCGCGCCTCCACTGTTGATTCACCCTGTCGAATTTCTACAGTAGCCTTGTAATCTCCAGTACATCAATTTTATACAACCTGAAAAATTTTTGGAGACCAAAAAATTTCAACAGAAAACTGTCGCTAGCAAAAATGTAGATTTTGGAATTTTGGTCGATCGGAAATGCAAAACACATTAAACCAAGCTAGACTAAGTTAATGGCGAGGCTCTGATACCACTGTAAGTGCACGGCGGCGCCCCGGCCGTCAATCCGACGGCCAAATGCGGAAGCGGTGAAAAACTTAAATTTTACTTGAACTGGCAAACCGCCGCGCCCTAATACCCGGATCGAACCATTAATTAGTCCTAGCTAACTACAAGATGGGAAGAGAGATATACCGACAGATCCGAGTCCTCCGGTCTTCTCGTCGTCGTCCCGATCTCCTGCGGAAGCTCCGGTCTCCACCTCGTCGCCGGAAGTGCACCACATCGCCTACTTCTTTTACGGGCTCCCACCTCAATGCCGAGGCAACTCGGGCACGAAGCTGGCTAGTCGACGTGCCCAAGATTTGCTGTAGAATATTGTGTAGAACTTGTGTCTCATTTTGGGGTAGTGGAGGTTGCCATTGGTGGAGGGATTGATTTTTGAGATGAACTAGAGAGCTTTTCTTAGCACCATGAGAACCAAAATGCCACACCAAAATGAATCAAATCCCATCCCCAAGGAATGGCCGGCCCATGCCCAATGTGAAGGGGGAGAATGGAGTGAAAGCCAAGGAAAAGTCAAGGGAGTGGGTGAGCTATCATGCAAGCATGAATAATGAGTGATGATTAAAACAATATCATCACAAACAAAAACCAACACTCCAAATCAACCATGATGACTCCAAATGGTCAAGCCATCATGAACAAGGAAAGTCAAGTGATGGTGCTCATCATGAAAAATCATGAAGTCAAGAATATGCAAAGACCCCCTTCCACAAAAGCTTATTTGCAACAATGCAAATAAGCCCTCCTCCACCAATCTTCGGCCAATGAACGATACAAAGGAAATCGGCCGAAACGAAAAGCAAACTGGCAACTCCAGAAAACAGGTCCCGTAATAAATTACAGGAAAACCCCGATACTGTGCATACACACCCGCATTTGTATTCCGACCGAAATACAAATGCAGTGAGACAAAATCTACACTGTACTATACTAGGATCCGGCTTAAACCAAAGCCGGCTAGTAATATCCGTTCGATCCTGATCCGTGCAATACCGCACGTATCTGATCGAACCCTGCCATATATCCATACGGCCTGTAGTACAAACTGTCCGATCCTGATCCGTGCAATACCGCACGTATCTGATCGGACCTTGCCATATCTCCATACGGTCTCTACAACTTTTCGCCCGAAAGCTTGAGTAACTGAATGTGGGGGACTCTAAAGACTCATCAACACCTTGGTTGTGGATTTAACCACTAGCACGTTAGAGGTATAAGCCAATACATAACGGGCTACCAGGTATTGACCAATAGGGACGTCTGTGAGCGAACTCAGCCTGACACCCTACTGAGCCTATCAGTGACAATATCCGTACAGTCCGGTCCGTTCGTCTATGAGCATCGCATAGCGGGCCTAGGGGGTTGGTAAAAGTCAGACCCCCAAAAGCGGTACAAGTCGTGTCGGAGTGTAGCCCAGAACACCTTGAGATACTACTGGAATACCTACCAGTAAATCTCCTTGCCTCGGCCGAGGGCTTTGTGTAATGGCTCTCCTAGACACAGCGCGACCTCACCCCCAATACCGGGAGAGACGAACCCCTGAAGATACGCTCACTGCCTCCATATGGCTCGGGACTGTACCCAACTAAAACCTGTTTGCACGACTCCTTTGAGCCGTGGTAGGGTAATAATCAAAGTACAGTGGGAACTCACACAAGACAAATGACGATTCCCAGGTCGATGAACTAACCTGTACACATGTCACCAGGGAACTGCCATCTGACGTCTGGTATATGACCAACTAGCATGTTCCCGGCGAGTCCTGTCCGGTGTACTCATAACCCAATGAGCACCTGTATACATCTTAGGTGATCCAACTGACACCAATGGCTTGTGAGACCAGCCACCGCCCCTCGTCGGGGTCTCGACTGTATACACTAGTCTACTCTGGAGAATCGATGCCCTGTCTCGAAACTCACACGACTAGGGACCATTTAAGGATATGCTTATAGACCCCAGCTCCCACTTATATGATCGCCCTCATACTGCTGGTGGTCAAGCAAGAATCCTAGGGGCTCTATCAACGTGTAATAGCAACTTGCCAGGTCACCTTAAACAGTACACGATGATAAAGGTAAACCAGATAGCATACTAACATCTCGAGTAAGACTGTCCTACCGGGATAGGTCCTCCATCAATCATTGCAATCACGTACCTGTGACCTAATAATTGACTCTGAGGGCACTATCTCCAACAATCCCTTCACCGGGAGTGACTCCTTTAGCAATAACTGGAAGATGCTACACACTCGGTTTGTCTTTTGATTGCTTTTAAGTGTTTTTGCTTTGCACAGTGATATATATGATATATCCCGCACCTCATTCGACGAGGAAAGGACCGACGATCCCTTCACCGGGAGTGACTCCTTTAGCAAAACTAGAAAAGCCTCAAAAGCACTCCATTTTAAAATCATTTGATTCTACAACGATATCAAGTTCATTACGCAATAGGTTTTCAGAAAAACCTGTCGTAGCCCTCCGTCATTTCAGATAAGTACTAGTTAGTACTCGTGCTGCGGTAGTTTGGCATTCGTCAAGGCGTAGTGTACGGTAGCTAACTAGTATTTATCTGCTTATGCATATGATGCAGATTGGATTAGGGTATTCGTACGGCGTTGTTTGGCATTCGTCAAGGGTCGTGCGGGTGGGTTTAATTCAATCAAGAAATGTACGGGTTGAACTTGACTAGTGGACTATGGGTTGTTTGGCATTCGTCAAGGTCATAGAACACTAGGGGCAAAATATTATCGGGAATTTCAAGTGTTGAAATTTGCAATGAGATTGCATACCTTCTATGAGATAGTTGGATCCCGATACCCGCTGCGAGTAAGAGTTACTCCTGGGAGAGTTTTACACATTACAATTAACCGATCAAGTAGGTGTCTAGAAAGGTGTCAACGGGGTTACGCCTCTGGAAAAACGAGGTTTACATTAATTAGGTTCGTGCGAAAGAACGGGGGACCTCCCTCAAAGTACCGACACTGGCCTGGCTGAAAGATTGGCGAACTTGTAGTATGTAATTAATCCCGGCTAGTCTTTCCTTTTAGGGTTTGAAGGAAGATTTGATAAAAAGCAGTGGGAGCCATCCTGATTGGATAAAATAATAACCAATCTATTCTTGCAAGAGCGCACGCTGAGTGTTTTCTTCTCTCTCTCTCCAGGTAGCGACCATATCACGCCTTAATCAAGATAATAATACGGAATATTGACCGAACCCGCTTGTTATACTGAGCTGGGGAACGTTGGTCCCGCTCCAACTTATAATTGTTATAAGACAGAGCAGGAAATTGGGGAATACCAGAATTCCCGTACCGCCCAAACGAAGAAAGTGTATAAGATGCATCATCTTCGGGTGTGTTCATTACAAAGAACTGTTTCTCAGTATCCTCCGCATCCTGGGTATATGATACCGGATCAGGATCCCAGATATGTAATCTGTTACATAGGGCTACAAAAGGGTAGAAAAACTGAGAACGGGTGATAAGTTTCATGAGACAGAAAACAGGGCAAGAGTTGCAGCCAAGTCTGTTGGTCACTGTCACCCTGTATTACCAATACATTGATTCTGAACAAATGCTATTAGATACCGAACCTGATATACAAAATCATGTCAGTCTCTTTATTAGTAAAGAAATGATAAAATTTTGTATTGTTGGATAATGTTTTGAACATTTCCTATATCAAAAATTGATCGGTTCAGGCACGTTATCTAAAAACATTGACATTCTAAATCAAACTACAGTTCTTAGTAAACAGAACACACACAAGAGGAAGAGTTCAGAAATGAACGAATCCTTCTTAAGGTATTGTAGACTAGGTCATATCAATGCGACCCGACTAGCTGAAGTTACATTTAGATGCATATTTAAATCAGTTTGAATTTACATCTTGTGAAACTTGCCAGTCATGTCACAAAGATATAATGACACCAGCTCTGTTTATTGGAAACAGAGAAAGAGTTAGTGAACTCTTGGGATAATACATGTTGATGTATAAAGGTCCCCTGTCTATACATGCCAGGACTGGTTCTTTATACTTCATTATATTCTTTGATAATCTCCCAAGATCAGACATATGTTCCTGTTGAAACACAAGTTAGAACCTTTTGAGATATTCACAGAATATAAGTTAGAAGTAGAGAACCAATACGGGTATAAGTATTATGTCCTTTGATGAGATCAAGGAGGAGAATACTTGAGCACATAATTCTTGGACTATTCTGAAGGGGAATGAGATTCTCTCTCAGCATTACTCCTCCGTATACACCATAGCACGATGGCATATCGGGGCGGAGCAGATACACCCTATTTGATATGGTGTGCTCTATGATGAGTACTACTGAGTTACCTTTTTCCTTTTTGGGGGTTATGCACTTGAGAAGCTGCATACCTATTGAATAGGGTTCAAATCAAATCTGTTGCCTACCATTCCATATGAGATATGGTATGGGAAGAGCCCATCTCTTAAGTAAGTTAAGATTTGGGGTTGTCCGGCCTATGTCAAAAGCAAAATCCGGACAAGATCGAGGCAAGGTCTGTTCTGTAGAACTGGAATGGTTCCAGCTGCAGATGATGATTTGACAGAACCAAAGGATTCAATAGTCTCCGACGAACCTCAGCCTCTCCGCCGATCTGGTAGGGTTCCTCATCCGCCTAAGAAATACCTCAGTTTCTCGATGACAGTGGGAGCGAGGAATGCATCTTGAGATGATGACCCAACTAGTTTCGAGCTGGCCATCAAGAGTGGGACTCTGTAAGAATGGCTGGATGCTTAGCGATCTGAGATGGAATCCATATACACCAACAAAGTATGTACTTTGGTTGCTATATCTGAATGGTTAAATCCCCATCAGGAGCAAGTATATCTTGAGAAGATTACTTGGTGTACTTGGAAAGGTTGAGACTTTCAAAGCTAGACTTGTTAAAAGTTTGCATCATCGACCAGGCGTGGATAATGATGAAACCTTTTCCAGTGCCTATGCTTATGTCCATCCAGATCCTACTTGCCACGGCTACATACCATGACTACGATATCTGGTGGTTGGGTGTCTTGACTGCTTTTCTAAATGATGATTTGGAAGAGAGCGTCTATAAGTACACAGCCAGAGGGCTTCGTAGACAGTGGGAGCAGCGGAAACGTGTGCAAGATGTTTTATAGGATAAAGCAGGCATCGCGGAGTTGGAACGTCTGTTTTGATGAAGTAGTCAAAGAGTTTGACATCATCAAAATGGTAGATGAACCTTGTATAAACAAAAAGGTAGTAGGGAGTATGGTGACGATCCTCGTAGAGTACGTGGATAACATACTCTTGTTAGGGAAGAAGTTTTCTATGCTACGCTCGATCAATCTCCGCTTATCACAATGATTCTCCGCACAGGATCAAAATGATACCTCCTAAATCCTGAGTTTTCATCTATGAGATAGATGTAATTGGATGTTAGGATACTCACTAGATGTAGTGAGATGGTATCAGTTGATCCTGGGGAAAATCACTGGAAGTGTTCCAGGGTGATAAAGACGACTGAATGTCAGTCACAGGCATTGTCTTTACCCTCTATCGAGGGACGGTATATTGGAAGAGTTCCAAGCAAGATACCATGACATACTAGACGATAAAGGCAGGATACATCGCTACTTAAGATGCTACCAAAGAGGCTGTTTGGGTGTATATTGGTTCATGAGATGAACTACGTTCCTACCATTGTGAGACAATGAAGTTATGGCTTGTGCCAAGGAACACAGGTCCCATCAGTGATCCAGACATATTCTAAGGCAGTATCACCTGACCATGGAGATGGTTGATCTCTAAGGGATCGAGGTTAGGAGAGTAGACTCAGAGGACGACATGGCGGATTCACTCACGAAGGCCTATTCCTAAAGAGAGACTTTTATGGGATGGTTGAGTATGAGATACTACAACTACTGCTATCAGATGGCCCTAGTGCAAGTGGGAGATTGTTAGTTATATGTATGCCCTAGAGGCCATTACTGTACATTGGATGTATATTGTAGTGGATGCTTGGACATATATAGGGAGGACTTTCTTGCTTGACATGATAGTATGCAATCTGGTTGCACTTTACCTTAACGTGTACACCGATTGTCTCTCTGTTACATGTTGGTAAAGCCCTTAGGATGTGTACTTGACTACCTGGACTATGATGCGGATCATACTAGTGGGGACATGGTAGTCCATAAGTACATCCTTCAAGGTCCCTAGTCGAGGGTGTATCGAGACGGGGCATCGATATACCAGAGTAGACTAGCGTATACCTTCTCGACCCATACAGATAGGCGATGGATGATCCCATATCCATTGATGTTTGACATCAGAGATGATATACGGGTGCTCAGTAAAGACTGGGTACACTGGACGGACTCGCCGAGAACTCTCAGATGGTATTATACCTTACGTCAGATGGCAGTTCTCTGGTGACACTGTTACAGAGTAGTCTGTTGACCCGAGATCGTCATAGTGTCTTGTGTGGTTCCCACTGTAATTTGATTTCCACCTTACCACGTCCAAGAGGGCGTGCAAAACGGTGGTTTTTGGGTACAGTCCCGAGTCACATGGAGACAATGAGCGATAGGAGGGGATTCGTCTCTCCCGGTATAGGGAGTTGATGTTGCGCTATGTTCGATTGGCTATAACCGGAAATCCCTGGCCAGGGTTGCTGAGATTTACTGGTAAGTGTTACCAGTAGTTTCTCGAATTGTTATAGACCTCATATCGACACGACTTATCGAGCTATTGGGGTCTGACGTTTACCACCCCTAGGCGAGCTATGCGACATATCAGACGACGAGACCGGACTGTACGGTAAGTGTTACTGGTTGGATTCACAGGAGTATGAGCGGGCTTGCTCATCGATCTTCTGATCGCTCAATACCTGGGTGGCCGTTACGTTTAGCAGACCGCTTGCGGCTTGTGGGTGTTTGATATGATCATCACCTGCTGCCGGCGTATTGACGAGTCTTTAGAGTCCTACACAGAGGTTTCCTGGCTCAAGGGAAACGAAATAGGAGCGCATATGATATATGTGCGGGACCGAGAATAATGCGTGTATGTGATACCGTATTGTATTCTCGCGATGAATGTATCGATATGGTTGTATGCGATATAACCTAGTTATCGAATCAAGCATTGATTCGATAAGCCGATACATAGGATACTAGTCGGTTATATGCGATATGACCGGATCGTTAAATCAAGTGTTGATTTAATGATTTAATGTAGAATTATATATTTGATATATTACTTTGCATTAACTAGTATTGGTTCACTTTAAATGGATTTTCTCACTTGAATTGTGCAAGTTGTATATGTGATATACTTTTGTGCACATGATTGTATCATGTTTGATGATACATGCTTATTTGGTTAAGTGTAAAGAATTAAAGCATGGTTAAGTTGATGATTAGGGTTTTGCTTATTCATTTATTTATTTGTTTATTCATTTTGGAAAAGATAAGAAAAGAATGGTGGCTTTATTTGTAGTTTTATTGAAGCTTCATGAAGCTTTGACCTAGTCCACCATTCTTGTCTCTTGCTTAACCCTAACCATCATAACTAACCATGGTCTATTCTCTACACTTAACTAAGGTTGGAATATGATAAGAATCAATTCTTTTTCATTTATTCTTTAACACTTTATCATATTCTTTCTTCTTCTTCTTCTTCTTCACAAGAAAGAAAAGCTTGCCTCATCAATGGCAAGTGATGAAATCAAGTGAGAAATCCAATTCTAAAGTGAACCCACTTCCTATTTCTTCATCCTCTACCTCTTGCCAAGTAGTATAGGGTGTTATCTTCATAAGTTTCATGACTTGGTGAAGTGGGAGCTTGACCTAGTGATGCCTCGACGTAGATCATCTTCGGCATCGAAGTCGACGACCTAGCCCGATCAATTCTCCAATGAAACCGATGCTAGAGTCCGGATTTCGATTTGGACAGCGAGGGGACTTCATCACGGAGCCGTGGAGGTGGAGGACCGGATCTACAAAGGTTGTAGCCTCTTTCTTTTAGTTAAGTTGTTAACTAGTTTCATGTTTCTCCTAAAATTCTAGTTAACGATCTAGTCTAGGGTTTCTCAGCACCGTAAAATTTGAAATTGGCATAGTTGATGCCTTGTAAGACCTCTTTAGTGTGCCTTGGAACCCTACAGGTATCTCATATCGCATTATCCTCGGTCCTGCACATATCACATATGTGTCTCTACTCCGTTTCGCCTGAGCCAAGAAACCTCTGTGTAGGACTCCAAAGAATCGTCAATACGCCGGTAGCAGGTGATGATCATATCAAACACCCACAAGCTGCAAGCGGTCAGCTAAACGTAACAGCCACCCAGGTATTGAGCGATCAGAAGATCAACAAGCTAGCCTGTGCGTTCTCCTGTGGATCCAATCAGTAACACTCCCGTACAGTCCGGTCTGTTCGTCTGATATGTCGCATATCAAGTCTAGGGGTGGTAAACGTCAGACCCCAATAACCGATAAGTCGTGTCGATGTGTGGCCCATAACGGGTCGAGAAACTACTAGTAACATTTACCAGTAAATCTCTATATCAGCCATGGCTAGGGACTTCTAGTTATAGCCAATCGAACACAACACAACATCAACTCCGTATACCGGGAGAGACGAATCGCCTCCTATCGCTCATTGCCTCCATGTGATTGTCACATCCCGAAAGTACGGAATATGACCGGCACTTAAACTACGAACGTCTCGAGGCGTACGTAGTCTAAGTAAGCCGAAAACCCAGAAATCCAAACCAAGAAAGGTAGTAGAATGAAGGAAACCAATTTAAAACAAGTAGTTTTAATAGCATAAGCTGAATTATGCGGTTTTTTTAAAAAACATCAAATATTTCCCGAAAATTTCGGCAGAGACTCCTTTGTAAATACTGGCCCCCAAATGGGATACAACATGAATAGTATACGAAATCAATAAAAAGGCATCCCCAAGCGGGAGCTAGCTCTTCGTCAATCGACAGTCACAACCACACAAGTAATATAATATAAAACGCCAAGGGTGAGGATCAAAACTCAAAAGGAAACGCAAAACAACAAGAAATCCACAGAAATACAACACGCGACTCTAAGGTCGAAAGAATAACATCACTGGTCTCTATCTCAAAAATAAATACATGTTTGGTTGATGGAACTTCTAGATACAACTGAATAATAATATACAAGATGTAATGATGGGTACGATACAAATAAACCCACCTACTAGCAAGTCATCCGGAAATGGAAATAGTGCCAGCAAAGCCGTAATGAAACCTGTACGGCGAAACCTGCAAGAACTGTGGCACAACGGGGGTGATTTGCCAACTCGTGAGTAGAAAAACATCTACGCACAGAAATCGCATAAAAAACGCAATCCTAGGTCAAAGATCGTAATATATCCTCAAATATATATATAACATGCAGCCTATAACAATGGCTAGGGTATACCTCTAAGCAACGGTAATACCAAGTGCTCGTGTCAGTGCCTCAGGTAGCAATATATCATATGAATGAGGTATGAATACATGAAAACAGAATACATGTAAATGAAGAAACTGTTTTCATAATTTTGTGAGATTTCCTTTGTATTTTTAAAATGAGGTATCATAAATGAAATCAGCATCAACAGTGTCTAGCATCGACACAAAACATAAATCTCAATGTCTCAAAATCTCAGGCTCCGGCTATCCGGACGGGCCTGTATCATCAAATCTCAGTACCTCAATATCTCGAAATCTCAATGTCTCAATCTCAATATCTAGGGCGCCGTCAATACAGACCGGCCCCTACCATCCATCTCAAGACCACGACGGTATCCTCCGGTTATCCGACGCGTCGGGTAATATCACCGGTAGGTAGTGCTCCCCTGCCAGGCTCAACGTCAGCAACACGACCTTCTTGCCCGGGGGTACCTTACAGGGCCCACCATGTACCCGAAACGGTTCATCCATCTCCTCGAATCGGGTCTCGAAATCCAACAACAAACTCATGGTGGACGACGCATACATCCTGGGAAAACCGCATTTTTATTTAAAAAGAGAGAAAGCAGTTTATATATGTTTTGCGGTTTTCCTCTAAATCTAGAAAATATCATGGAAATCCGAATCATCAATAGCATGTAAAACCATGAATATAAGCATGAGAATCCATGAATACGGCATAACAATGAATAACAGTATGCATGAAGCGACAAGTAATAACTACAATATCTAAGCTGGAATATAAGGTATGTACACTAATATTATGTCAAACTACTAGCTATCAATCTAAGTTAAGCAACAATATTTTCTAAGGTGTACGTGACATGGCAATTACCGATGAAGATGTGTGTTAGCCGGCAAGTAAATGTATGTGGTACATACGCATCATCGGTAATGGTGCTGGTGTCCTAACAGCATAATGTCAACAATGCAATATGAAATAACAATGTAAGTATGCGATGTGGAGCGAGCAACCAAAATGAGCGGGAGCTAAATATTAAACAATGGTGCCATTTGAAATAACACGAATCACGGGGTTTTGAAAATAGGGGCTACGGTGGTTTTTAAGAAAGGATACGTTTTTTGAAATATCTATAGATCCCTTGATGTGTCTTTTAAAATACCCACGATCCGCTAGTTTTGAAATAGGTAGGAGTCTAATCTAATCTAACAACTACACTAAACTATACGGCTGAACTAACAAGCTGAACTACAGGTAAGGAAACCGCCTATCATCTGAGTCGATACATATACATACCTGTATATGTATAGTCGGTGATACTGCCTCAATAATATCATATCCGATACCATATCTATAATCAGGCATCCCAAGTCAAGAGTGCGGATCAATCATCAATATAGCTCGTACGTAAATCCGTCGTACGGCATCCCAAATCTGGGTACGGGTCAATATCACATTCGTCATACTATTCACCTGGTATTCTCTTTATCAAATATCATGATCGGGGTACTGATCTACATCTAGTACAATACTGATACCGCCGAAATATGCATGGACGTGTGTGAAACACTATGTCAAGGACCCGCTACAACGTCATGTCGTATCTCAAATACGAATCCTGCCATATCACCGAATTCACAACCTCAATACAAATCTCATCGACTCATCTCAAACCCAAGTATCATCCTCAAATCCGTATGTGAACACATAGTCCCATACCCATGTGAACACATAACTATATATTCCCGTATAAGCACAAATGAAAGAAGAAAGTATGCAAGTATGGGTTGGTGTGTGCATGCGTGGTGCGACCACTACTCTAGGGTTTCGCAACACTAAATATCCAAGAACACCAAATATCCATATTATCATCAATATACTCAAACAATATATAAACAATATATATATGTGTGTATACGTATTCGTATACATCACCACGAACTACGGGGGTGCTATACGCCATCCACCCGACTTCTCCCCGTAGATATAAATCTACTCACCTGGTCCTCGCTCGCCGGTGCCGACGTCGCCACGCGCTTGCTTATCGTCTCGAAGTCCACATGGGTACCTACATATCATAACGCACCGTATCGCATTATAATCCGACTCATGACCAAAACGACACACGAAACCCACATAGGTCAAAACCTATGGTTGCTTTCACAAATCAACCCAAAAACCCTCGACGTCGGCGTACAAATGCCAAACCATCGAGAAAAACCCAACCACACTCATTTGTACAATCACGAGCACTAATTATAATATAAAATAGCTTAAAATTCACAAAAACCCCAAATTCACTTTAAAAGCCATTTTTCCGAAAATCTAGCAAGCACAAATTACCCGTTTTAATACAACATCTTGATGTTTAAACGAATCTAGCGGCCACAATATTCACTAAATATCATAACAAAGTCATATAAACCATTCCTATAATTTATTCTCATCAATTTCCATAAATTCCAAAATTCTAGTTTACAATATACCCAAATTTTAACAATTTTATAGCAAAAAAATGCACAAACCACAATCTAGCTTGGATTTTCATGAACTAAAGTATTAAACTACACATTATAATATTAATAATGACATGAAACCTTAATTTAGATTTTAATCCAAAATATAAAACCATTTCAAAAAAACCTTGTTAGCCAAAAGCACATTTATCACAATTTCCAACTAACAATTTGAAATTTGTAAATAGATTTGGTTTTAGCAAGAATTAACATGTTAATGCACTCATTAAGATCAATACCCAAAGATGAAAACCCTAATTTAATTTACAAACCCTTCTCTTGAATTTTGAATCACAAATTTAAAACCATAATTAAACATCTAGTTAAGATAGACTAAAGCATTAGCAACAAATGAACATGGGTTTAGGGTTAATATCTCACTATCCATGGATCAAACATGGAACTAAGCCACCCAAAAATAGCTCCCATACAACTAGATCCATGCTAGATAGGCCAAGGGAAAATGGGTATTGCTTGGATTTTGAGTTTGTTTTGAATTTGCATGGATTTTTGAAGCATTTTAATGGAGTTTTGAGGAAAAATGGTGTGGCATTTTGGTGGAGGGCTGCTGCTGTGGGGGGGTTCAGGTTTGGCCAGAAATGGAGGGGGTTTGGGCGAGGGAGGAGAGAGAGTGAGGTGGAGAAAGTAATATCTAGTCAAAGTCCACCATTTTTCTATCATTTTCCTTTCCTTTCTTTTCTTTTCATGGTGATTGGAGAGAGAGAGAGGGGGAGGGCTGTCATGGTGGGGCCGGCCACATGGGGAGGGCAAGAGAGGGTGAGGTGTGGGTGTGTGGGTTAGGGAAAAAGATAAATGTATTACCCCAATTCCCATTAACACTAATTTCACCGAAAAAAGCCTTTTTTCGATATTTTTCTAAACCGTTTTGGCAAACCATTTCATTTCAAAAACCACATGATAAAATTTTATTTAATGTTTTATGATGCACAAAATTTGTTTCAACTCATTCCAATATGTAATTTTCCCTAATTAAATATATTAGTGACGGCTTAAAATAATATTAAAATAATTAATTTCGGAAAAATTTTCAGAAAATTTGAAATTTCACCAGTGGCTCAATAAACACCAAATACTAGCAATTATATAGCTAGAATATGTATATTTAATTTTATAATAATGATATTTGCATTTTGACTTTTTACAGAAAACCCTCTTATTTTAGCGTTTTTCGAAATTTCACCGAAACGATTTTCAAAACGTTACAATCTTCCCCCCTTAAAGAAATTCGGTCCCCGAATTTAAATTAAAACTTCCCCCAAATACTAAAATATTTCAGCCAAAACCATCAAATCGCCGGGGCTCCGAAATCATAAATACATAAAACAAATCGTAGCGCAACGCATGCGCATGAAAAATGAGCCTATAACTCAAAATCAAACTCAATCCAGCATCCCGCAATCATCGGAGTCATGGAGAAGACATCAATGTCAAGATCTAATATGAAAACCAACATGATATACATCGTTAAAACATCTGGAAGCAATGCATGCCAAATCTTCTTCAAATCGCTGTGCGATGCTCGCAGCACTGCACAGTGGCGGACGTCTATTGTAAGAAAATAACTACATATATATATATCCTTTGTTTAATATGTACGTTCCGCCGTTTTGGAAACAATTTAGAAGGGTTTCCTTGTTTTAAACATTTCGTGTCATATCAGACACGTAGGTAAATACTGAGACTATAGCTCGCTTTTTGGAAATCCCTTCAATAACTATCAATGCATGCAAAATATATTCAAGTACTGTCCTCTGACTAGTCCTGCTCAGTACAAAAACTCATAGTAATAAACATAAAAACGTACTGCTCCATAAGAAATCAATCCCAAAATACACGTATGAACACTACGTGCGTCTGGTGCGCACGGAAATCAAAATCCATATATGTACCATACATATGCACAGAAACAAGATCTAAGTGCATCGGGTGTGCACAAAGCATCTGTCGTAGGCAACGTGTGTGCCTGACAGCAAAATCAGGTGCATCTGACATGCATGAAAAATCTTGATTTAGTGCATCTGGTGTGCACCAAAATCACATCTCAAAACATGCGCTCAACATGCACGAAAATCCAAGGCAGGTGCATCTATCATGCACGAAATCATGAAATCCAATATCAAGCACCGAACATGCGCAAAATCAAATCAGGTGCACAAGGTGCAAAATACAAATATCGAGTATCACAATCGAAATCGTAGTCCAGTGCATCTAAGTGTACAAAAGGCGAATCACTGCACTGCAAGTATATATAAACTATACAGAGTGCAGGAACCAAATCGTTTGCGTGCATACGCACAAAATCAACTCAAATGTCTAAAACCGTAAAATCACAAACATGTGAAACCAAAGCACGAAGACGATATCAAGTGCAACACTGTGCAAAGATCGTAAATTCTTAATCATCAAAATCAAATGATGCGAATAAATCACCCAAAACATCGAAATCAATAATGGCGGAATAGTACCGCTCAAGTGCATCCTCTAAGAATCTCAGGCCAACTGTCGCGGTCACTAGTGGGACGTCTCGTCGATGATCGTGAACTCTGGCCTGCTGGTGTGCGTAACAATGACCACTCCTGGGTCAAGGTCTTCACTGTGAATTACCAATCTCTCGGTCCATCGGCTCATCGGCCCTGTCAGGTGTGCTAACGGGGATGATCCCGTTCTGGCACTTCTCTGGTCATCTCTCGGTCAATCATCGCGACCACTCGTAAGACAGCATATCACTAGCGTCGGCCTCTGGCTCTCTGAATGTACGTGACACATTTGATCCTGGGTGCAAGTATCATTGCAGCAGTGTCCTGGAAGGAATCCTGCTCACGGTCTCTTCCATATCTCATCTCTGCCAACTGTCCGGAAGTCATCGTCCTTTCCTATATCTGCATCTTGCTCTGGAACGACTGCATACTCATCGCGACTCCTTCTGGAAGGTAAATCCAAGTACCATGCCACGGCATGCGCATCGCATCTCTGATGTCGGGGGAGTGGAACGTCATCTCATCTAGATCTGGTACGAACCTCTTACTTCACTTTTCTTTAATGTCGTCTGCTTTGGACTTGTCTCATCGCAGCTGCATGGACTGAGCTCCAACAGCTATTCTCGTATCGGGAGTCTCCCAAGAAATGCATCTCACCACCTAGCATCCGAATTAAGTCGAGCCATCCGATCGAGTCGTCAAAACCTAATAATCCCCCAAGAGCTCAACATCTTAGGCACAGTTTAATAGTATCGAGTACATACCACAACATCGATGGTCCAGCCGTAGAAGGGCAAACCCAAGCCTCACTAATGGCGCCGTAGAACTGCCGCAAACCCGAAGGTTCAAAGGCTTTCACACGGTCATTAAGTCGAGTTAGGGTTTCATTCTTCTAGAGGGTCCATAGAATTGCCTGCATGCCCTTCCGAATACTTTAAACTTGGAATAATAGGTTTCTGACATTCGATCGTCTCTGTCGACTCCCAACGTCTCCGCGTGAAGTCGTCTCTAGCTGGAATCAATCTATCTGATGACCTCTCATCGGGTAGGCAAACGAACCACATGTCTTAGTCATTCATTCTCGGGTGACTAGCGACCTTCTATCATCTCTTAATACAACCTGTACTGCAATAGCTCCAACATATGGGGCGATATCTCGTCGCTCGCAGCAACAACTGGCTCACTCGTCTGCACGCTGAACAGTGCCTCAATCATCATGAGTAAGCAATACACCAACGGTCATCAAAATCTGGCTGGCCTCTATCATTGGCTCAATCCTCTAGTGTCGATCAGCACATCCGAGTAACCTCATAAAGGCGATCCGCCAAATGCTCGTGGCGCGGAAACACAGTAAAAAGACACATCTCCGCAATCGTGTGTCGCCGGAATTTCGCCCTGGTCAGTCCTCGTTCGTGACGAGCTCGTGCTGACCTCAACTCTAGCTGTAGCTCTCCCTGCCCGTAATCGTGGCAGCAAAACCATAACTGGTACTGATGAGGCTAGATCGGAATGAATATAATACTGAGCAAAGAAATGAACATCCTAAGGCTTCTTAATTGGAGTAGCGTATCGTAAATATACCGCGGAACATACCTACGGTACGTCACTCTACTTTAGTCACCTATTCCATCAACCAAGGGTCATCCTACGCTCCGAAGGTAAAACCTAACGCTTTGATACCAACTTTATCACGTCCCGAAAGTACGGAATCTGACCGGCACTTAAACTACGAACGTCTCAAGGCGTACGTAATCTAAGTAAGCTGAAAACCCAGAAATCCAAACCAAGAAAGGTAGCAGAGTGAAGGAAAACCAATTTAAAACAAGTAGTTTTAATAACATAAGCCGAATTATGCGGTTTTTTAAAAACCATCAAATATTTCCCGAAAATTTCGGCAGAGTCTCCTTTGTAAATACAGGCCCCCAAATGGGATACAACATGAATAGTATACGAAATCAATAAAAAGGCATCCCCAAGCGGGAGCTAGCTCTTCATCAATCGACGGTCACAACCACACAAGTAAAATAATATACAACGCCAAGGGCGAGGATCAAAACTCAAAAGGAAACGCAAAACAACAAGAAATCCACAGAAATACAACGCGCGACTCTAAGGTCGAAAGAATAACATCACTGGTCTCTATCTCAAAAATAAATACATGTTTGGTTGATGGAACTTCTAGATACAACTGAATAATAATATACAAGATGTAATGATGGATACGATACAAATAAACCCACCTACTAGGAAGTCACCCGGAAATGGAAATAGTGCCAGCAAAGCCGTAATGAAACCTGTACGGCGAAACCTGCAAGAACTGTGGCACAATGGGGGTGATTTGCCAACTCGTGAGTAGAAAAACATCTACGCACAGAAATCGCATAAATAACGCAATCCTAGGTCAAAGATCTTAATATATACTCAAATATATATATAACATGCAGCCTATAACAATGGCTAGGTTATACCTCTAAGCAACGGTAATACCAAGTGCTCGTGTCAGTGCCTCAGGTAGCAATATATCATATGAATGACGTATGAATGCATGAAAACAGAATACATGTAAATGAAGAAATTGTTTTCATAATTTAGTGAGATTTCCTTTGTATTTTTAAAATGAGGTATCATAAATGAAATCAGCATCAACAGTGTCTAGCATCGACACAAAACATAAATCTCAATGTCTCAAAATCTCAGGCTCCGGCTATCCGGACTGGCCTGTATCATCAAATCTCAGTACCTCAATATCTCGAAATCTCAATGTCTCAATCTCAATATCTAGGGCGCCGTCAGTCCAGACCGGCCCCTACCATCCATCTCAATACCACGACGGTATCCTCCGGATATCCGACGCGTCGGGTAATATCACCGGTAGGTAGTGCTCTCCTGCCAGGCTCAACGTTAGCAACACGACCTTCTTGCCCCCGGGTACCTTACCGGGCCCACCATGTACCCGAAACGGTTCATCCATCTCCTCGAATCGGGTCTCGAAATCCATCAGCAAACTCATGGTGGACGACTCATACATCCTGGGAAAACCGCATTTTTATTTAAGAAAAGAGAAAGCAGTTTATATATGTTTTGCGGTTTTCCTCCAAATCCAGAAAATATCATGGAAATCCGAATCATCAATAGCATGTAAAACCATGAATATAAGCATGAGAATCCATGAATACGGCATAACAATGAATAACAGTATGCATGAAGCGACAAGTAATAACTACAATATCTAAGATGGCATATAAGGTATGTACACTAATATTATGTCAAACTACTAGCTATCAATCTAAGTTAAGCAACAATATTTTCTAAGGTGTACATGACATGGCAATTACCGATGAAGATGTGTGTGAGCCGGCAAGTAAGTGTATGTGGTACATACGCATCATCGGTAATGGTGCTGGTGTTCTAACAGCATAATGTCAACAATGCAATATGAAATAACAATGTAAGTATGCGATGCGGAGCGAGCAACCAAAATGAACGGGAGCTAAATATTAAACAATGGTGCCTTTTGAAATAACACGAATCGCGAGGTTTTGAAAATAGGGGCTACGGTGGTTTTTAAGAAAGGATACGTTTTTTGAAATATCCGTAGATCCCTTGACCTGTCTTTTAAAATACCCAAGATCCGCTAGTTTTGAAATAAGTAGGAGTCTAATCTAATATAACAACTACACTAAACTATACGGCTGAACTAACAAGCTGAACTACAGGTAAGGAAACCGCCTATCATCTGAGTCGATACATATACATACCTGTATATGTATAGTCGGTGATCCTGCCTCAATAATATCATATCCGATACCATATCTATAATCAGGCATCCCAAGTCAAGAGTGCTGATCAATCATCAATATAGCTCGTACGTAAATCCATCGTACGACATCCCAAATCTGGGTACGGGTCAATATCACATTTATCATACTATTCACCTGGTATCCTCTTTATCAAATATCATGATCGGGGTACTGATCTACATCTAGTACAATAATGATACCGCCTAAGTATGCATGGACGTGTGTGAAACACTATGTCAAGGACCCGCCACAACGTCATGTCTTATCTCAAATACGAATCCTGCCATATCACCGAATTCACAACCTCAATACAAATCTCATCGACTCATCTCAAACCCAAGTATCATCCTCAAATCCGTATATGAACACATAGTCCCATACCCATGTGAACACATAACTATATATTCCCGTATAAGCACAAATGAAAGAAGAAAGTATGCAAGTTGTTGCGCCACGGTAGCGCCCCGGCCGTCTATCCGAGGCCAAAATGCGGAATAAAATTTTTTCTTAACTTTTAAACTGGCGCTACCACGGACAATATACCCGGATCGTAACCATTAACCGATACTAGCTAACAAGAGAAAGGGTGAGAGATATACCGAGTGATCCGAGTCCTCCGGTCTTCTCGTCGTCGTCCCGATCTCCCGCGGAAACTCCGGTCTTCGCATCCTTGCCGGAAGGGCACCACATCGTCTGCATCTTTTACGGGCTCCCACCTCAATACCGAGGCAACTCGGGCACGAAGCTGGCAAGTCGACGTGCCCAAGATTTGCTGTAGAATGTAGTGTAGAGTCTATGTCTCATTTGGGGGTTTAGTTGCCATGGAGGATGGAGGAGGAGGTTAGGAAAATTGGTGCTTTCAATTTTCTAGCAAGAGGAATGTGAGATGAAGAATAATGCCACATACAAAATGAAAACCCTCTCTCCCTCTCTAGAAAATGTGGCCGGCCATATGTCTTTGAGAATGGTGGATGGATTCAAAAATAAAGCAAGAGGGAGGTGAGTGTAGTAAAAGGTGGAGGGTGACCACATCCAAACATCATGATAACAAAGTCATATCATCTTTCATTTCATTTCTAATCTTGATAAAGCAAGAAATGATGATGGAAAAGAATGGTATCTAAAGATGCTATCATAAACAATCCATATGCAAGAAACCCCTCCACAAAATGTTATTTGCAAACTTGCAAATAACACCCTCCATCGGAAAAGTCCGGCCGGGAAAGAACAAAGGAAAACCGGCCGGAACGGAATGAAAACTGGCAACTCCAGAAAACTGGTCCCGTAATAAATTACAGGAAAACCCCGAAACTGTGCATACACACCCGCATCTGTATTCCGACCGGATACAAATGCAATGAGACAAAATCTACATTGTACTAAACTAGGATCCAGCTTAGACCAAAGCCGGCTAGTGATATCCGTCCGACCCTGATCCGTGCAATACTGCACGTATCAGATCGAACCCTGCCATATAACCATACGGCCATTAGTACAAACCGTCCGATCCTGATCCGTGCAATACCGCACGTATCTGATCAGACCCTGCCATATCTTCATACGGCCTCTACAGCGTTTCGCCCGAAAGCTTGAGTAACTGAAAGTGTGGTGGACTCTAAAGACTCGTCAATACTATGGCTGTGGATTTAACCACTAGCACGTCAGAGGTATAAGCCAATACGTGACGAGCCACCAGCTATTGACCAAAAAGGGACGTCGATGAGCGAACTCATCCTGACACCCTACTGAGCCTGTCAGTGACAATATCCGTACAGTCCGGTCCGTTCGTCTATGAGTATAGCATGTCGGGCCTAGGGGGTTGGTAAAAGTCAGACCCCTAAAAGCGGTACAAGTCGTGTCGGAGTGTAGCCCAGAACGCCCTGAGAAACTACTGGAATACCTACCAGTAAATCTCCTGCCTCGGCCGAGGGCTTTGCGTAATGGCTCTCCTAGACACAGCGCGACCTCACCCCCAATACCGGGAGAGACGAACACCTGAAGATCCGCTCACTGCCTCCATGTGGCTCGGGACTGTACCCAACTAAAACCTGTTTGCACGACTCCTTTGAGCCGTGGTAGGGTAGTAATCAAAGTACAGTGGGAACTCACACGAGACAAATGACGATCCCCAGGTCGATGAACTAACCTGTACACATGTCACCAGGGAACTGCTATCTGACGTCAGGTATAAGACGTCAGGTATAAGACCAACTAGCATGTTCCCGGCGAGTCCTGTCCGGTGTACTCATAACCCAATGAGCACCTGTATACATCTTAGGTGAACCAACCGACACCAGTGGCTTGTGAGACCGGCCATCGCCCCTCGTCGGGGTCTCGACTGTATACACTAGTCTACTCTGGAGAATCGATGCCCTGTCTCGAAACTCCCACGACTAGGGACCTTTTAAGGATGTGCTTATAGACTATCAGCTCTCACGTATATGATCGCCCTCATACTGCTGGCAGTCAAGCAAGAATCCTAGGGGCTCTATCAGCGTGTAATAGCGACCTGTAAGGTCACCTGAAGCAGTACACGATGATAAAGGTAAACCAGATAGCATACTATCATCTCGAGTAAGACTGTCCTCCTGGGATAGGTCCTCCCTCAATCATTGCAATCACGTGCCTGTGATCCAATAATTGACTCTAAGGGCACTATCTCGAACACAAGTATGGGTTGGTGTGTGCATGCGTGGTGCGACCACTACTCTAGGGTTTCGCGACACTAAATATCCAAGAACACCAAATATCCATATTATCATCAATATACTCAAACAATATATAAACAATATATATATATTGGTGTGTATAAGTATTCGTATACATCACCACGAACTGCGGGGGTGCTATACGCCACCCACCCGACTTCTCCCCGTAGATATAAATCTACTCACCTGGTCCTCGCTCGCCGGTGCCGACGTCGCTACGCGCTTGCTTGTCGTCTCGAAGTCCACATGGGTATCTACATATCATAACGCACCGTATAGCATTATAATCCGACTCATGACCAAAACGACACACGAAACCCACATAGGTCAAAACCTATGGTTGCTTTCACAAATCAACCCAAAAACCCTCGACGTCGGCGTACAAACGCCAAACTATCGAGAAAAACCCAACCACACTCATTTGTACAACTACGAGCACTAATTATAATATAAAATAGCTTAAAATTCACAAAAACCCCAAATTCACTTTAAAAGCCATTTTTCCGAAAATCTAGCAAGCACAAATTACTCGTTTTAATACAACATCTTGATGTTTAAACGAATCTAGCTGCCACAATATTCACTAAATATCATAACAAAGTCATATAAACCATTCCTATAATTTATTCTCATCAATTTCCATAAATTCCAAAATTCTAGTTTACAATATACCCAAATTTTAACAATTTTATCGCAAAAAAATGCACAAACCACAATCTAGCTTGGATTTTCATGAAGTATTAAACTACACATTATAATATTAATAATGACATGAAACCTTAATTTAGATTTTAATCCCAAATATAAAACCATTTCAAAAAAACCTAGTTAGCAAAAAGCACATTTATCACAATTTCCAACTAACAATTTGAAATTTGTAACTAGATTTGGTTTTAGCAAGAAATAACATGTTAATCCACTCATTAAGATCAATACCCAAAGATGAAAACCCTAATTTAATTTACAAACCCTTCTCTTGAATTTTGAATCACAAATTTAAAACCATAATTAAACATCTAGTTAAGCTAGACTAAAGCATTAGCAACAAATGAACATGGGTTTAGGGTTTATACCTCACTATCCATGAATCAAACATGGAACTAAGCCACCCAAAAATAGCTCCCATACACCTAGATCCATGCTAGATAGGCCAAGGGAAAATGGGTATAGCTTGGATTTTGAGTTTGCTTTGAATTTGCAAGGATTTTTGAAGCATTTTAATGGATTTTTGAGGCAAAATGGTGTGGGATTTTGGTGGAAGGCTGCTGCTGTGGGGGGGGGGGGTTCAGGTTTGGCCAGAAATGGAGGAGGTTTGGGTGAGGGAGGAGAGAGAGTGAGGTGGAGAAAGTAATATTTAGTCAAAGTCCACCCTTTTTCTATCATTTCCCTTTCTTTTCTTTTCTTTTCATGGTGATTGGAGAGAGAGAGAGGGGGAGGGTTGTCATGGTGGAGCCGACCACATGGGGAGGGGAAGAGAGGGTGAGGTGTGGGTGTGAGGGTTAGGGAAAAAGATAAATGTATTACCCCAATTCCCATTAACACTAATTTCACCGAAAAAAGCCTTTTTTCGATATTTTTCTAAACCGTTTTGGCAAACCATTTCATTTCAAAAACCACATGATACAATTTTATTTAATGTTTTATGATGCACAAATTTTTTTTCAACTCATTCCAATTTGTAATTTTCCCTAATTAAATATATTAGTGACGGCTTAAAATAATATTAAAATAATTAATTTCGGAAAATTTTTCAGAAAATTTGAAATTTCACCAGTGGCTCAATAAACACCAAATACTAGCAATTACATAGCTATAATATGTATATTTAATTTTATAATAATTATATTTGCATTTTGACTTTTTACAGAAAACCCCCTTATTTTACCGTTTTTTCGAAATTTCACCGAAACGATTTTCAAAACGTTACAGTGATTCGGGACTGTACCCAAAAGCCACCATTTTGCACGCCCTCTTGGACGTGGTAAGGTGGAAATCAAAGCACAGTGGGAATCACACAAGACTATATGACGATCTCGGGTCTACAGACTACCATGTACCAGTGTCACCGGAGAACTGCCATCTTATGTGTTGTATATCACCATCTTGGAGTTCTCGACGAGTTCTTCCAGTGTACCCAGTCTCTACTGAGCACCCATACACCATCTCTGATGTCAAACACCGATGGATATCGGATCATCCATCGCCCATCATATGGGTCAAGATGCGTATACGCTAGTCTACTCTGGTGTATCGATGCCCTGTCTCGATATACCCTCGACTAGGAACAGTTATAGGATGTACTCATCGACTACCATGGCCCCACTAGTATGATCTCATCATAGTCCTAGTAGTCGAGTACAGATCCTAAGGGCTTTTTCAACATGTGAGAGAAAAACAGTAAACCAATACAAGTCAACATGTTAAGATAAAGTGAAACCAAATAGCATACTATCATGACGAGCAAGAAAGTCCTCTCTGTATATATCTAAGCATCCATCATAATATACATCATATGTACAACAATGGCCTCTAGGGCATATACATAACTAACACTATAGTTTAGGAGGGAAACCCTTAGAAATGACCCCGGGGGTCCAAAGTGTCTCTGTGGCCATAGAAAATTTTTCCATGGTGCAGGGCACGGTGGGCATGGTGCAGGGCACAGCATGGTGCGTACTGCACCGTGCCTAGTGCGACCTACACCGTGCCTGGCGCGAGCTGCACCGTGCCCGGCAACGGGCCAATGAGCCAAGAATGAACCGGGCGCCTCCCACCTACTATAGTTTAGGAAGGAACCCCCTAGAAATGACCCCGGGGGTCCAAGGTGTCTCTGTGGCCATACAAAATTTCTCCATGGTGCCGGGCACGGCATGGTGCGGTGCTGCACCGTGCTTGGTGCGTGCTTCACCCTGCCCGGTGCGATGCTGCACCGTACCCGGTGCGACGCAGCACCGTGCTCGGTGCGGGGCCCAGGGCCCATGAGCCAAGACATGCATCCGGCCGCCGCGCGGGCCGGAATTCCCGCCGAACGGAGCCGATAATGAGCCTCCGTGTCAGGCCCGCACGCGCGCGAGGCGCTAAGGCGCGAAGGCGCGAATCCGCGTAAATCGCGATGCGGCGCGGGCGGCCGCGCGCGCGTGTGGGGATTTTTAGGGACATTCCTCGAGATGCGAGCGCCCGCGGGGCAGTCTCGTGCCGTGCCACCGACAGATCGGGTCGCCGCGCGGGCCGGAATTCCCGCCGAACGGAGCCGACAATGAGCCGCAGCGTCAGGCCCGTGCGCGCGCGAGGCGCTAAGGCACGAATCCGCGTAAATCGCGACGCGGCTCGGGCGGGCGCGCGCGTGTGGGGATTTTTTGGGACATTCGTCGAGACGCGAGCGCCCGCGGGGCAGTCTCGCGCCATGCCGGCGCCGTGCCCCCGACGGATCGGGCCGCCGCGCGGGCCGGAATTCCCGCCGAACGGAGCCGACAATGAGCCGCCGCGCGCGCGAGACGCGAGTTCGTGTAAATCGCGACGCGGCGCGCCCGTGGGTTTTTTTAGGGACATTCATCAAGTCGTGAGCGCCCGCGGGGCAATCTTGCGCCGCGCCGGCATCGTGGCACCGATGGATCCGGCGTCGCATGCGCCGGAAGTCTCGCCGAAAGATGCCACCAATGAGCCGCCGCGTCGAGCCCCCACGCGTGCGTGCGTAGGGACTTTTTATGCAAATTCCGCAAAAAATGAGAGCCCAAGGGACCCGGTTTGGCCTCCGTGATGTGGGGCCCACGCCGCCCAAGATCCCGCAGTGAACTATCCGTGGGCCCCACCGCCGGCTCCGCGCCGGACGACGCCATGGGTTGCCCGGACCGGTCCCCCTCCCATCGGGCCCGGCCGTAGTCCCAAAAACATTGCCTGGCATAATGCCATGCGCCGTGTCATGGCCCTTGCCCATGAGCCATGGCATGAACCGAGCAAGCCCCTCCCACCTACTATAGTTTTCTGGGGAATCCCCTAGAAATGACCCTGGGGGTCCAAAGTGTCTCTATGGCCATACAAAATTTCTCCATGGTGCCGGGCACGGTGGGTATGGTGCCGGGCACGGCACGGCACGGTGCAGCACCATGCCTGGTGCGGTTCAGCCCCGTGCCTGGTGCGGTGCAGCACCGTGCCTGGTGCGGTGCCCATTAGCCGAGAATGCACCGGGCGCCTCCCACCAACAATAGTTTAGGAGGGAAACCCATATAAATGTCCCCGGGGGTCCAAAGTGTCTCTGTGGCCATACAAAATTTCTCCATGGTGCCGGGCACGGTGGGCACGGCGCCGGGCACGGCGTGGTGCGGTGCAGCGCCGTGCTTGGTGCGTGCCGCACCGTGCCTGGTGCGTGCCAATGAGCCAATACATGCACCGAGCGCCTCCCACCTGCTATAGTATAGGTAGGAAACCCCTACAAATGACCCCGGGGGTCCAAAGTGTCTCCGTGGGCATAAAAAATGTAGGGTTCCTAGGCACACTAGTGAGGTCTCACAAGGCATCGATCATGCCAATTTAAAATTTTAACGGTGCCGAGAAACCCGACTACGGATCGTTGGCTAGAAGTGTAGGCGAAAAAGCTAACTAGTTAATACTTAACTAAGAGATACGGAAATACAACCTTTGTAGATCCGGTGCTCCACCTCCATAGCTCCGCAACGAAGTCCCCTCCGCTGTCCAAAAGGAATCCGGACTCCAGCGTCGGCTTCGTCGAAGAATAAGCGAGCTAGGTCGTCGATGTCCATGCCGAATATGATCTACGTCGAGGCATCGCTAAATCAAGCTCCACCTTCACCTTGCCATGAAAACTTGTGAAGGAAACACACTCTACTACTTGGCAAGAGGTAGAGGATGAAGAAATAGGAGTTGGGTTCACTTTAGAATTGGATTTCTCACTCAAATACATCAATCACCATTGATGAAGAGAGCTTTCTTCTTGTGAGGAAGAAGAAGAAGAAGATAAAAAAGTTATGATAAGTTGAATAATTATTGAAAAAGAAAATCAATACTTATCATAACATGAACCATGGTCAAGTGTAGAGATTAAACTAGGGTTAATGGAGTGGTTAGGGTTAAGAATGAGACAAAATGGTTACTTAGGTCAAAGCTTCATGAAGCTTCAACTAGAATACAAAACAAGCCACCATTTTCCTTTATGCTATTCATTTTTCCAAAAAGAATAAATGAACAAATAAATGAATAAGTAAAAACCCTAATCATCCACTTAACCATAGTTTAATACTTTACACTTAACCAAAAAGCATGTATCATCAAACATGATACAATCATGTGCACAAAATCATATCGCATATGCAATGCGCACACCCGAGTGAGAAAATCCATTTAAAGTGAACCGATACTAGTTAATGCAAAGTAATATATCAAATATATAATTATGCATCAAATAATTAAATCAACACTTGATTCAATGATCCGGTCATGTCGCACACAACCGACTAGTATACAATGTATCGGCTTATCGAATCAATCCTTGATTCGATAACTAGGTTATATCGCATACAACCATTCGACACATTCATCGCGAGAATGGAATACGGTATCACATACACGCATTATTCTCGGTCCCGCACATATCTCATATGCGCTCCTATTTCATTTCGCTTGAACCAGGAAACCTCTGTGTAGGACTCTAAAGACTCGTCAATACGCCGGCAGCAGGTGATGATCATATCAAACACCCACAAGCCGCAAGAGGTCTGCTAAACGTAACGGCCACCCGGGTATTGAGCGATCTGAAGATCGACGAGCAATCCCGCTCACACTCCAGTGAATCCAACCAGTAACACTACCGTACAGTCCGGTCTGATCGTCTGATATGTCGCATATCTCGCCTAGGGGTGGTAAACGTCAGACCCCAATAGCTCGATAAGTCGTGTCGATATGAGGTCTATAACTGTTCGAGAAACTACTGGTAACACTTACCAGTAAATCTCATCAACCCTGGCCAGGGATTTCCTGTTATAGCCAATCGAACACAGCGCAACATCAACCCCCTATACCGGGAGAGACGAATCCCCTCCTATCGCTCATTGCCTCCATGTGACTCGGGACTGTACCCAAAAACCACCGTTTTGCACGCCCTCTTGGACGTGGTAAGATGGAAATCAAAGCACAGTGGGAACCACACAAGACTCCGTGACGATCTCGGGTCAACAGACTACTCTGTACCAGTGTCACCAGAGAACTGCCATCTGACGTGAGGTATAATACCATCTGGGAGTTCTCGGCGAGTCCGTCCAGTGTACCCAGTCTCCACTGAGCACCCGTATATCATCTCTGATGTCAAACACCGATGGATATGGGATCATCCATCGCCCATCTGTATGGGTCGAGAAGGTACACGCTAGTCTACTCTGGTATATCGATGCCCCGTCTCGATACACCCTCGACTAGGGACTTTGAAGGATGTACTTATGGACTACCATGTCCCCACTAGTATGATCCGCATCATAGTCCAGGTAGTCAAGCACACATCCTAAGGGCTTTACCAACATGTAACAGAGAGACAATCAGTATACACGTTAAGGTAAAGTTCAACCAGATAGCATACTATCATGTCGAGCAAGAAAGTCCTCCCTATATATGTCCCAGCATCCACTACAATATACATCCAATGTACAGTAATGGCCTCTAGGGCATACATATAACTAACAATCTCCCACTTGCACTAGGGCCATCTGTAGCAGTGGTTGCAGTATCTCATACTCAACCATCCCATAAAAGTCTCTCTCTGGGAAAAGGCCTTTCGTGAGTGGATCCGCTGTGTTGTCCTCTGAGTCTACTCTCCTAACCTCGATCTCCCTGGAGATCACCTATCTCCATGATCAGGCGATGCTGCCTTAGAATAAGTCTGGATCACTGATGGGACCGGCGTTCCTCGGCATGAGCCACAACTCCATTGTCTCACAATGGTAGGAACGTAGTTCATCTTATGAACTAATATACACCCAAACATCCTCTTTGGTAGCATCTTAAGTAGCGATGTATCCTGCCTTTATCGTCTAGTATGTCATGGTATCTAGCTTGGAACTCTTCCAACATACCGTCCCTTTACTGAGGGTAAAGACAATGCCTGCGACTGACATTCAGTCGTCTTTATCACCCTGGAACACTTCCAGTGATTCTCCCCAGGATCAATTGATACTATCTCACTACAACTAGTAAGAATCCTAACATCCAATTAGATCTATCTCATAGATCCAAAATCCAGGATTTAGTAGGTATCACTTTGATCCTATGCGGAGAATCTTTGTGATAAACGGAGATTGATCGAGCGTAGCATAAGAAACTCCTTTCTTATCAAGAGTATGTCATCCACGTACTCTATGAGGATCACCACCATACTCCCTACTACCTTTTTGTTTATACAAGGTTCATCTACCATTTTGATGATGTCAAACTCTTTGACTAATCCATCAAAACAGATGTTCCAACTTCGCGATGCCTGCTTTAATCCTATAAAGCATCTTGCACACGTTTCCGCTGCTCCCACTGTCTACGAAGCCCTCTGGCTGTGTACTTACAGACGTTCTCTTCTAAAACATCATTTTAGAAAAGCAGTCATGGCACCCAACCGCCAGATATCGTAGTCATGGTATGCAGCCGTGGCAAGTAGGATCTGGGTGGACTTAAGCATAGTCACTTGAAAAGGTTTCATCATAATCTATGCCTGGTCGATGACGAAAAGCTTTAACAAGTCTAGCTTTGAAAGTCTCAACTTTTCCATCTACACCAAGTAATCTTCTCAAGATATACTTGCTCCTGATGGGGATTTAACCCTTCAGATATTGCAACCAAAGTCCATACTTTGTTGGTGTATAAGGATTCCATCTCAGATCACTAAACATCCAGCCATTCTTACAGAGTCGTCACTCTCGATGGCCTGCTCGAAACTAGTTGGGTCATCATCTCATGATGCAATCCTCGCTCCCACTGTCATAGAGAAACCGAAGTATTTCTCAGGTGGGTGAGGAACCCTACTAGATCGGCGGAGAGGCTGAGGTTCGTTGGCATCTACTGAATCCTTTGGTTGTACCAAATCATCTGCTGTATTTTGTATAGCTGGAACCTTTCCAGTTCTACATTACAGACTTTGCCTCGAGCTTGTCCGGATCATGCTTTTAGACATAGGCCAGACAACCCCAAATCTTAACTAACTTAAGACATGGGCTCTTCCCATTCCATATCACATATGAAGCGGTAGGCAACTGATTTGATTGAAACCCTATTCAATAGGTATGCATCTTCTCAAGCGCATAACACCCAAAAGGAAATAGGTAACTCAGTATTACTCATCATAGAGCACACCTTATCACATAGGGTGTAATTGCTCCACCCCGATATACCATCGTGCTATGGTGTATACAGAGGAGTAATGCTGAGAGAGAATCTCATTCTCCTTTAGAATAGTCCAGGAATTCCGTGCACAAGTATTCTCCTCCTTGATCTCATCATAGGATATAATACTTATACCCGTATTCTGGTTCTCTACTTCTCGCTTATATTCTGTGAATATCTCAAAAGGTTCGGACTTGTGTTTTAACAGGAACATAGGTCTGAATCTCGAAAGATCATCAGAGAATGTAATGAAGTATAAAGAACCAGTCCTGGCATGTGTAGACAGGAGACCTTACATACATCATCATGTATCAGTCCCAAAAGTTCATTAACTCTTTCTCTGTTTCCAGTAAACGGAGCTATGGTCATCTTATCTTTGTGACATGACTGGCGAGTTTCACAAGATGTAAATTCAAACTGATTTAAATATGCATCTATATGTAACTCCAGCTAGTCGGGTCGCATTGATATGACCTAGTCTACAATGCCTCAAGAAGGATCCGTTCATTTCTGAACTCTTCCTCTTGTGTGTGTTCCGTATACTAAGAACTGTGGTTTGATTTAGAACATTAATGCTTTTAGATAACGTGCCTGAACCGATCAACTTTTGATATAGGAAATGTTCAAAACATTATCCAACAATACAAAATTTTATCATTTCTTTACTAATAAAGAGACTGATATGATTTTGTATATCAGGTTCGGTATCTAATAACATTCGTTCAGAATCAATGTATTGTAATACAGGGTGACAGTGACCAACAGACTTGGCTGCAACACTTGCCCCGTTTTCTGCCTCATGAAACTTATCACCCGTTCTCAGGTCTCTACCTTTCTGTAGCCCTATGTAACTGATTACATATCTGGGATCCTGATCTGGTATCACATACCCAGGACGTAAAGGATACTGAGAAACAGTTCTGTATAATGAACACACCCGAAGATGATGCATCAGCATGCACTCTCTTCGTTTGGGCGGCACGGGAATTCTGGTATTCCCCAATTTCCTGCTCGGTCTTATAACAATTATAAGTTGGAGCGGGACCAACGTTCCCCAGCTCAGTATAACAAGCGGGTTCGGTCAATAATCCGTTTTATTATCTTGATTAAGGCGTGATATGGTCGGTACCAGGAGAGAGAGAGAAGAAAACACTCTGCGTGCGCTCTTGCAAGAATAGATTGGTTATTATTTTATCTAATCAGGATGGCTCCCACTGCTTTTTATCAAATCTTCCTTCAAACCCTAAAAGGAAAGACTAGCCGGGATTAATTACACACTACAAGTTCGCCAATCTTTCAGCCAGGCCAGTGTCGGTACTTTGAGGGAGGTCCCCCGTGCTTTCGCACGAACCTAATTAATGTAAACCTCGTTTTCCCAGAGGCGTAACCCCGTTGACACCTTTCTAGACACCTACTTGATCGGCTAATTGTAATGTATAAAACTCTCCCAGGAGTAACTCTTACTCGCAGCGGGTATCGGGATCCAACTATCTCATAGAAGGTATGCAATCTCATTGCAAATTTCAACACTTGAAATTCCCGATAATATTTTGCCCCTAGCTCGCTATGACCTTGACGCATGCCAAACAACCCATAGTCTGCTAGTCAAGTTCAACCCGTACATTTCTTGATTGAATTAAACCCACCCGCACGACCCTTGACGCATGCCAAACAACGCCGTACGAATACCCTAATCCAATCGCATCATATGCTAGCAGATAAGCACTAGTTAGCTACCATACACTACGCCTTGACGCATGCCAAACAACCACAGCACGAATACTAACTAGTACTTATCTGAAATGACGGAGGGCTACGACAGGTTTTTCTGAAAACCTATTGCGTAATGAACTTGATATCGTTGTAGAATCAAATGATTTTAGAAATGGAGTGCTTTTGAGGCTTTTCTAGTTTTGCTAAAGGAGTCACTCCCGGTGAAGGGATCGTCGGTCCTTTCCTCGTCGAATGAGGTGCGGGATATATCATATATATCGCTGTGCAAAGCAAAAACTCTTAAAAGCAATCAAGAGACAAACCGAGTGTGTAGCATCTGCCAGTTATTGCTAAAGGAGTCACTCCCGGTGAAGGGATCTCGGTCCTTTCCTCATCGAATAAGGTGCAGGATATATCACATATACCGCTGTGCAAAGCAAGAACTGTAGCTACCTGTTTTATTTTGAAATTCGATTCTACAACATCTTAGGTTTCTTTTATTTCATTAATCACATTAATGAAGTCCCATCATTTAAGTACCTAAACATCACAGATAAATACGACGTACACTTATGCCATCCGCATTCGCCTCGATGTCCCCTCGTGCACCGTTAGGTTAGGTAACTAACGGCAGAGCGGGGCAGGGCTAGCGCGGGTGTAAAACATAAGTAACGTCTATATAATATATCATATATACTATATACTGTATCTATCACAGAACATCACATGATCACATCACAGATATCGCAGCAGAAGAATCATATGAAATATTGGATATACTAGGACGTCCGTGTTTTCAATACGAGCCAGTATAAAACACGGATTCCACGGTCGTGATGAATAGCCAAACCCACACCCCTAGACCCCTGCGAGAGCGGCAAGCAACCCTACCAATTCTAGAGTTAGGAGACCCGGACTCGACTCCTCGAGTTGGTCTCCCACTGGACTCCAGAACCCGGTTACTTGTGCCCTCCTCCTTGGGTCCATCCTAGTGCGGAAAAGTAAATAATATACAAAAGGTGACTACTTCCGCTACCTGGAAGTGCCCCAATAAAAGAATATTACATACAAGTTTTTACATGAATGAAAATGAAAAACACTCATCTCACATAAAAACCCCCGGCTATTCAAACACGACGATCCAATATAACATATCCAGCAACACACATAACATCACATGTCATCAACGTAAGTAAATATGCGCATCCCAATTGTCATTGACATATAGCAACGAAACCGGCGATATCACATATTACACTTACGGTCACAGAAAAGAAAGTGTAAAACTACAACAGTTGGAATCCGCAATCACCTCAGACATCGCATGCCTGACCAAATGAATTACTTAGACATCGCATGCCTAACAATTATAAACCCCGCATTTTAGTCTCATTATCGAAAACACTTTTCAATACCAAGTCGGGCAATTCAACAGGATTCCCGACATTCTGATCGAATACTCGTCGCAAACTTCAGTAGACGGCCGCACCCCCGATACCGACGACGAAGTGCACCAAGGCGGAACACCGCTACAGCGAGCACCCGAACGGATGCTTTCGGCGACGGGGTTCTCCTACAGTCACTTGGTCGGGGCTATGGAGTGAGGCTGTCTATTAAGTTTATCGGCGAGTATCCGCGTACGCTACGTGATTGCGACGGACTTTTGATCACATCAAAATTCCGTGGCAACCGATCAAGTGAGACTAAAGTGCTACGTTTATAACATTCATTTAGTTATCACATAACTTTTGTGAATTCCAATTGTTGTATCACGTTCCGGATAAACAGAAAATGTTAAACTTTCCGATTGAACATTCGAACACCCAAGTTTTCCCAATACAGATCAACACATGAAATAAGTCTAACAATATTCAGTTCTTGCCTCAGTACCGACGGTCCAGCCGTAGAAGGGTCAAGCCAACGCCTCACATGTGGCACGCAGTACTGCCCCAAACCCGAAGGTTCAAAGGGCAGTTCAAGACGGTCATATAATCGAGTTAAGGTTTGTTGTCTTCTAGAGGGTCCATCGCGTTACTTGCACTACTTAGAACGTCGTTAAACTACGGAAAAATCCAACACTTGGAAATTTCCCGACAGGGGAAAAATTGGGTATTTATATCCGGTCGAACTTTTTAACATATTCTAATATTTGTCCGGAAAGCCACATAGACAAAATCTGATACTCCGATCGAAACACCGAATCCTCAAATCAACCCAGAAAATTCAACTCTGGAAAAAATATTAAAAATTCCCAGAAACACCAGAAATAATATATAAGAATTACTTATTGAATTTTTTAGGCATTTTTAGTACACAAAAATCCGCATTTTCGGAAAAAGTCCAGAGAGCATATTCCGGGTAGGGTTTCGGTTCGATCGGGTTTCAAATTCCGTCTAGACTTCGCCTAAGGCTCTAGCTAGTCTCTGATACCACTGTAGGGTTCCTAGGCACACTAGTGAGGTCTCACAAGGCATCGATCATGCCAATTTAAAATTTTAACCGTGCCGAGAAACCCGACTACGGATCGTTGGCTAGAAGTGTAGGCGAAAAAGCTAACTAGTTAACACTTAACTAAGAGATACGGAAATACAACCTTTGTAGATCCGGTGCTCCACCTCCATAGCTCCGCAACGAAGTCCCCTCCGCTGTCCAAAAGGAATCTGGACTCCAGCGTCGGCTTCGTCGAAGAATAAGCGAGCTAGGTCGTCGATGTCCATGCCGAAGATGATCTACGTCGAGGCATCGCTAAATCAAGCTCCACCTTCACCTTGCCATGAAAACTTGTGAAGGAAACACACTCTACTACTTGGCAAGAGGTAGAGGATGAAGAAATAGGAGTTGGGTTCACTTTAGAATTGGATTTCTCACTCAAATACATCAATCACCATTGATGAAGAGAGCTTTCTTCTTGTGAGGAAGAAGAAGAAGAAGATAAAAAAGTTATGATAAGTTGAATAATTATTGAAAAAGAAAATCAATACTTATCATAACATGAACCATGGTCAAGTGTAGAGATTAAACTAGGGTTAATGGAGTGGTTAGGGTTAAGCATGAGACAAAATGGTTACTTAGGTCAAAGCTTCATGAAGCTTCAACTAGAATACAAAACAAGCCACCATTTTCCTTTATGCTATTCATTTTTCCAAAAAGAATAAATGAACAAATAAATGAATAAGTAAAAACCCTAATCATCCACTTAACCATAGTTTAATACTTTACACTTAACCAAAAAGCATGTATCATCAAACATGATACAATAATGTGCACAAAATCATATCGCATATGCAATGCGCACACCCGAGTGAGAAAATCCATTTAAAGTGAACCAATACTAGTTAATGCAAAGTAATATATCAAATATATAATTATGCATCAAATAATTAAATCAACACTTGATTCAATGATCCGGTCATGTCGCACACAACCGACTAGTATACAATGTATCGGCTTATCGAATCAATCCTTGATTCGATAACTAGGTTATATCGCATACAACCATTCGACACATTCATCGCGAGAATGGAATACGGTATCACATACACGCATTATTCTCGGTCCCGCACATATCTCATATGCGCTCCTATTTCGTTTCGCTTGAACCAGGAAACCTCTGTGTAGGACTCTAAAGACTCGTCAATACGCCGGCAGCAGGTGATGATCATATCAAACACCCACAAGCCACAAGCGGTCTGCTAAACGTAACGGCCACCCGGGTATTGAGCGATCTGAAGATCGACGAGCAAGCCCGCTCACACTCCAGTGAATCCAACCAGTAACACTACCGTACAGTCCGGTCTGATCGTCTGATATGTCGCATATCTCGCCTAGGGGTGGTAAACGTCAGACCCCAATAGCTCGATAAGTCGTGTCGATATGAGGTCTATAACTGTTCGAGAAACTACTGGTAACACTTACCAGTAAATCTCAGCAACCCTGGCCAGGGATTTCTTGTTATAGCCAATCGAACACAGCGCAACATCAACCCCCTATACCGGGAGAGACGAATCCCCTCCTATCGCTCATTGCCTTCATGTGACTCGGGACTGTACCCAAAAACCACCGTTTTGCACGCCCTCTTGGACGTGGTAAGATGGAAATCAAAGCACAGTGGGAACCACACAAGACTCCATGACGATCTCGGGTCAACAGACTACTCTGTACCAGTGTCACCAGAGAACTGCCATCTGACGTGAGGTATAATACCATCTGGGAGTTCTCGGCGAGTCCGTCCAGTGTACCCAGTCTCCACTGAGCACCCGTATATCATCTCTGATGTCAAACACCGATGGATATGGGATCATCCATCGCCCATCTGTATGGGTCGAGAAGGTACACGCTAGTCTACTCTGGTATATCGATGCCCCGTCTCGATACACCTTCGACTAGGGACTTTGAAGGATGTACTTATGGACTACCATGTCCCCACTAGTATGATCCGCATCATAGTCCAGGTAGTCAAGCACACATCCTAAGGGCTTTACCAACATGTAACAGAGAGACAATCAGTATACACGTTAAGGTAAAGTTCAACCAGATAGCATACTATCATGTCGAGCAAGAAATTCCTCCCTATATATGTCCCAGCATCCACTACAATATACATCCTATGTACAGTAATGGCCTCTAGGGCATACATATAACTAACAAAAAATTCTCCATGGTGCCGAGCACGTGCCTGGTACGGTGCTGCACCGTGCCTGGTGCGTGCTGCACCGTGCCTGGTGCGTGCTGCCCCGTGCTTGGTGCATGCCAATGAGCCAAGACATGCACCGAGCGCCTCCCGCCTGCTATAGTCAAGGAGGGAAACCCCGATAAATGACCCCGGGGGTCCAAAGTTTCTCTGTGGCCATACGAAATTTCTCCATGGTGCCGCACCCATGCTGAACCGTGAGCCAAGCAAGCACCTCCCGCCAGCTGTAGTTTAGGAGGGAAACCCCTTGAAATGACCGAGGAGGTCCAAAGTGTCTCTGCGGCCATACAAAAATTCTCCATAGTGATAGGCACGGCGCCGGGCACGGTACAAACTAATGCCGCGTCCTGCCCGGGCTGTGTTGCGTCGTGCCAAGCACCGTGCCCGGCTCGGCTCCGGCGATGTGGAAACCCCTAGGAACTATGTCAGATGTCCTAGTACATGTTACAACTTGCGCGAACAGGGCCTTGTATTCATCGGGGCTTGCGGTCTTGATTAGGCACTTAGGCCACCTTGGGCTTTGACTGGAAAACAACCATCTTTCTCCATTTTTTTTTATAAATTTGTTTTGGGACTTTGCTGTTACTTTTCTATGAGCCGGCGGTCTTTCTTTGCATGTTGGAATAGTCACAAAGAGGTAATTCATAGCCCATATATCACACGCCACAACTCGAGCCAACCAGGCCCCGTATGCGTCGTGCCTTCCTTCCAGTGGGCCTATATAACATACATCATTTTGCGGTCTCGATTGGGCACTTTGGGGCATCTTGGCCTTTGAGCTGAAAAATAAACATAGCCCGGCTCTCGAAATTCAAAGGCTGACCGAAAACGATTTGCGTGCCCTGACTCGACATTTCTTTGGGCTTCAAACCATCTAAAAACGTGCAAGCGAAATCGCTGCTCGCCGGGCGGTCCGCGTCCACGGCATGTCTGGCTCCTATGCGGGCGCTGCGGCGGTGCACCGGGCTCCCAGCGTCTCACAAATATGGTCGAAAACCTTTGGAAAACTCACTCGGTGAGGTAGGGCGAATCTGTGCGACGTGGGGCTGGATCTCAGTGGATCGTGGCAGCAAGGCCACTCTGCCACTTACAATGCCCCGTCTCTTATTTAAGTCGTCTACAAAAGATTCGACCTGCCGACCGTTTGGAATTTCGCTTCAAGGAGGCCCCCGCGGCTGGTCTGCCGCACGGGCCGTGGCCTTCGACATGTGCCTATGGAGGCGCTTGCGCGCCCTTACTCGGGGTCGGGACGCGGTCGGTGGGCGAGGGCGCCGCTTCTCTAGCCTGGATTCTGACTTAGAGGCGTTCAGTCATAATCCGGCACACGGTAGCTTCGCGCCACTGGCTTTTCAACCAAGCGCGATGACCAATTGTGTGAATCAACGGTTCCTCTCGTACTAGGTTGAATTTCTATCGCGGCGCGTGTAGGGTTCCTAGGCACACTAATGGGGTCTCACAAGGTATCAACCATGCCAAATTAAAATTTTACAGGTGCCTACAAACCCTAATACGGATCGTTAACTAGATTTTAGGCGACAAATGAAACTTGTTAACAACTTAACTACAAGACCGGAAATACAACCTTTGTAGATCCGGTCCTCCACCTCCATAGCTCCGCAATGAAGTCTCCTCGCTGTCCAAATCGAATCCCGGGCTCTAGCGTCGGCTTCATCGGAAAAATGGGCGGGCTAGGTCGTCGACTTCGATGCCGAAGATGATCTACGTCGAGGCATCACAAGATCAAGCTCCCACTTCACCAAGTCATGAAACTTGTGAAGAAAACACCCTATACTACTTGGCAAGAGGTAGAGGATGAAGAAATAGGAAGTGGGTTCACTTTAGAATTGAATTTCTCACTCATTTTCTCAAGTTGCCATTGATGGAGGCAAGCTTCTTCTTGAAGAAGAAGAAGAAGAAGATGAAAAATGTTATGATAAGTTTTTTCAAAAAGAAAATAAAATCAATACTTATCATAATCCAACCATGGTCAAGTGTAGAGAATGAACTAGGGTTAAGTGGAATGGTTAGGGTTAAGCATGAGACAAAATGGTCACTTAGTCAAAGCTTCATGAAGCTTCATAAAACAAACAAAGAAAGCCACCTTTTCTCTTTATGCTAATTATTTTCCAAAAAGAATAAAGAATAAATAAATAGATAATTAAATGAAAACCCTAACCATTACACAACCATGGTTTAATCGTTACACATACACAAGTTAGCATATATCATCAAACATGATACAAACTAGTGTACAAAAGTATATCACATATACAATGTGCACAAACAAGTGAGAAAAACCATTTAAAGTGAACCAATACTAGTTAATGCAAAGTAATATATCAAATATATATTTATGCATTAAATCATTGAATCAACACTTGATTCAATGATCCGGTCATGTCGCACACAACCGACTAGTATACAATGTATCGATTTATCGAATCACTCCTTGATTCGATAACTAGGTTATATCGCATACAACCATTCGACACATTCATCGCGAGAATGAAATACGGTATCACATACACGCATTATTCTCGGTCCCGCACATATCTCATATGCGCTCCTATTTCGTTTCGCTTGAGCCAGGAAACCTCTGTGTAGGACTCTAAAGACTCGTCAATACGCCGGTAGCAGATGATGATCATATCAAGCACCCACAAGCCGCAAGCCGTCTGCTAAACGTAACGGCCACCCGGGTATTGAGCGATCAGAAGATCGACGAGCAAGCCCGCTCACACTCCTGTGAATCCAACCAGTAACACTTACCGTACAGTCCGGTCTCGTCGTCTCATATGTCGCATATCTCGCCTAGGGGTGGTAAACGTCAGACCCCAATAGCTCAATAAGTCGTGTCGATATGAGGTCTATAACAATTCGAGAAACTACTGGTAATACATACCAGTAAATCTCAGCAACCCTGGCCAGGGATTTCCGGTTATAGCCAATCGAACACAGCGCAACATCAACTCCCTATACCGGGAGAGACGAATCCCCTCCTATCGCTCATTGCCTCCATGTGACTCGGGACTGTACCCAAAAACCACCGTTTTGCACGCCCTCTTGGACGTGGTAAGGTGGAAATCAAAGCACAGTGGGAACCACACAAGACTCTATGACGATCTCGGGTCAACAGACTACTCTGTACCAGTGTCACCAGAGAACTGCCATCTGACGTAAGGTATAATACCATCTGGGAGTTCTCGGTGAGTCCGTCCAGTTTACCCAGTCTCTACTAGGCACCCGTACATCATCTCTGATGTCAAACACCAATGGATATGGGATCATCCATCGCTCATCTGTATGGGTCGAGAAGGTATACGCTAGTCTACTCTGGTATATCGATGCCCCGTCTCGATACACCCATGACTAGGGACTTTGAAGGATGTACTTATGGACTACCATGTCCCCACTAGTATGATCCGCATCATAGTCCAGGTAGTCAAGTACACATCCTATGGGCTTTACCAACATGTAACAGAGAGACAATCAGTGTACACGTTAAGGTAAGAGTAACCAGATAGCATACTATCATGTCGAGCAAGAAAGTCCTCCCTATATATGTCCCAGCATCCACTACAATATACATCCAATGTACAGTAATGGCCTCTAGGGCATACATATAACTAACAATCTCCCACTTGCACTAGGGCCATCTGATAGCAGTGGTTTTAGTATCTCATACTCAACCATCCCATAATAGTCTCTCTCTGGGAATAGGCCTTCGTGAGTGGATCCGCCGTGTCGTCCTCTGAGTCTACTCTCCTAACCTCGATCCCTTAGAGATCAACCATCTCCATGATCAGGTGATACTGCCTTAGAATATGTTTGGATCACTGATGGGACCGGCGTTCCTTGGCATAAGCCACAACTCCATCGTCTCACAATGGTAGGAACGTAGTTCATCTCATGAACCAATATACACCCAAACATTCTCTTTGGTAGCATCTTAAGTAGCGATGTATCCAGCCTTTATCGTCTAGTATGCCACGGTATGTAGCTTGGAACTCTTCCAACATACCGTCCCTTTACTGAGGGTAAAGACAATGCCTGTGACTGACATTCAGTCGTCTTTATCACCCTGGAACCCTTCCAGTGATTCTCCCCAGGATCGATTGATACCATCTCACTACAACTAGTGAGTATCCTAACATCCATTTAGATCTATCTCATAGATCCAAAACTCAGGATTTAATAGGTATCAGTTTGATCCTATATGGAGAATTATAGTGATAAGCGGAGATTGATCGAGCGTAGCATAGGAAACTCCTTCCCTATCAAGAGTATGTCATCCACGTACTCTACGAGGATCGTCACCATACTCCCTACTACCTTTTTGTATATACAAGGTCCATCTACCATTTTGATGAAGTCAAACTATTTGACTACTACATCAAAACAGATGTTCCAACTCCGCGATGCCTGCTTTATCCTATAAAGCATCTTGTACACGTTTCCGCTGCTCCCACTGTCTACGAGGCCCTCTGGCTGTGTACTTACAGACGTTCTCTTCTAAAACATCATTTAGAAAAGCTGTCATGACACCCAACCACTAGATATCGTAGTCATGGTATGTAGCCATGGCAAGTAGGATCTGGATGGATTTAAGCATAGCCATTGGAAAAAGGTTTCATCATTATCCATGCCTGGTCAATGACGAAAACCTTTAACAAGTCTCAACTTTTCCATCTACACCAAGTAATCTTCTCAACATATACTTGCTCCTGATGGGGATTTAACCCTTCAGATATAGCAACCAAAGTCCATACTTTGTTGGTGTACATGGATTCCATCTCAGATCACTAAGCATCCAGCCATTCTTACAGAGTCTTACTCCTGATGGCCAGCTCGAAGCTAGTTGGGTCATCATCTAATGATGCAATCCTCGCTCCCACTGTCATAGAGAAACCGAAGTATCTCTCAGGTGGGTGAGGAACCCTACTAGATCGGCGGAGAGGCTGAGGTTCGTTGGAATCTACTGAATCCTTTGGTTCTTTCAAATCATCTGCTGTAGTTTGCATAGCTGGAACCTTTCCAGTTGTACATAACAGACCTTGCCTCGAGCTTGTCCGGATTTTGCTTTTAGAAATAGGCCGGTCAACTCCAAATCTTAACTAACTTAAGATATGGGCTCTTCCCTTTCTATATCATATATGAAGCGGTAGGCAATTGATTTGATTTGAACCCTATTCAATAGGTATGCAGCTTCTCAAGTGCATAACTCCCAAAAGGAAACAGGTAACTCAGTAGTACTCATCATAGAGCGCACCTTATCATATAGGGTGTGATTGCTCTGCCCCGATATACCATCGTGCTATGGTGTATACGGAGGAGTAATGCTGAGAGAGAATCTCATTCTCCTTTAGAATAATCCAGGATTTCCGTGCTCAAGTATTCTCCTCCTTGATCTCATCAAAGGACATAATACTTATACCCGTATTTTGGTTCTCCACTTCTAGCTTATAATCTGTGAATATCTCAAAAGGTTTGGACTTGTGTTTCAACAGGAACATAGGTCTGAATCTCGAAAGATCATCAGAGAATGTAATGAAGTACAAAGAACCAGTCCTGGCATGTGTAGATAGGGGACCTTTATACATCAACATGTATCATCCCAAGAGTTCACTAACTCTTTCTCTGTTTCCAATAAACAGAGCTGGTGTCATTATATCTTTGTGACATGACTGGCAAGTTTCACAAGATGTAAATTCAAACTGATTTAAATATGCATCTTTGTGTAACTCTAGCTAGTCGGGTCGCATTGATATGACCTAGTCTACAATACCTCAAGAAGAATCCGTTCATTTCTGAACTCTTCCTCTTGTGTGTGTTCCATATACTAAGAACTGTAGTTTGATTTAGAACATCAATGCTTTTAGATAACGTGCCTGAACCGATCAACTTTTGATATAGGAAATGTTCAAAACATTATCCAACAATACAAAATTTTACCGTTTCTTTACTAATAAAGAGACAGATATGATTTTGTATATCAGGTTCGGCATCTAATAACATTCGTTCAGAATCAATGTTTTTGTAATACAGGGTGACAGTGACCAACAGACTTGGCTGCAACACTTGCCCCGTTTTCTGTCTCATGAAACTTATCACCCGTTCTCAGTTTTCTACCTTTCTGTAGCCCTATGTAACAGATTACATATCTGGGATCCTGATCCGGTATCATATACCCAGGACGTAGAGGATACAGAGAAACAGTTCTGTATAATGAACACACCCGAAGATGATGCATCAGCATGCACTCTCTTTGTTTGGGCGGCACGGGAATTCTGGTATTCCCCAATTTCCTGCTCTGTCTTATAACAATTATAAGTTGGAGCGGGACCAACGTTCCCCAGCTCAGTATAACAAGCGGTTCGGTCAATAATCCGTATTATTATCTTGATTAAGGCATGATATGGTCGCTACCTGGAGAGAGAGAGAAGAAAACACTCAGCGTGTGCTCTTGCAAGAATAGATTGGTTATCATTTTATCTAATCAGGATGGCTCCCAGTGCTTTTTATCAAATCTTCCATCAAACCCTAAAAGGAAAGACTAGCCGGGATTAATTACACACTACAAGTTCGCCAATCTTTCAGCCAGGCCAGTGTCGGTACTTTGAGGGAGGTCCCCCGTGCTCTCGCACGAACCTAATTAATGTAAACCTCGTTTTCCCAGAGGCGTAACCCCGTTGACACCTTTCTAGACACTTACTTAATTGGCTAATTGTAATGTGTAAAACTCTCCCAGGAGTAACTCTTACTCACAGCGGGTATCGGGATCCAACTATCTCATAGAAGGTATGCAATCTCATTGCAAATTTCAACACTTGAAATTCCCGATAATATTTTGCCCCGAACGATCTATGACCTTGACAAGGTCAACAAACCATAGACCGCAAGTCAAGTTCAACCCGTCATTTCTTGATTGAATCAAACCCACCCGCACGACCCTTGACAAGGTCAACAAGGCCGCACGACTACCCTAACCCAATTTGCATCATATGCATAAGCAGATAAATACTGGTTAGCTACCGCACACTGCACCTTGACAAGGTCAACAAACGCAGCACGAATACTAAACATGACTTATCTGAAATGACGGAGGGCTACGACAGGCTTTTAAGAAAGCCTATTGCGTAATGAACTTGATATCGTTGTAGAATCAAATGATTTTAAAATGGTGTGCTTTTGAGGCTTTTCTAGTTTTGCTAAAGGAGTCACTCCCGGTGAAGGGATCGTCGGTCCTTTCCTCGTCGATTGAGGTGCGGAATATATCATATATATCACTGTGCAAAGCAAAAACACTTAAAAGCAATCAAAAGACAAATCGAGTGTGTAGCATCTGCCAGTTATTGCTAAAGGAGTCACTCCCGGTGAAGGGATCTCTGTCCTTTCCTCATCGAATAAGGTGCAGGATATATCACATATACCGCTGTGCAAAGCAAGAACTGTAGCTACCTGTTTTATGTTTGAAATTCGATTCTACAACATCTTTAGGTTTCTTTTATTTCATTAATCACATTAATGAAGTCCCATCATTTAAATACCTAAACATCACAGATAAATACGACGTACACTTATGCTATCCGCATTCGCCTCGATGTCCCCTCGTGCACCGTTAGGTTAGGTAACTAACGGCAGAGCGGGGCAGGGCTAGCGCGGGTGTAAAACATTAGTAACGTCTATATAATATATCATATATACTATATACAGTATTTATCACAGAACATCACATGATCACATCACAGATATCGCAGCAGAAGAAACATATGAAATATTGGATATACTAGGACGTCCGTGTTTTCAATACGAGCCAGTATAAAACACGGATTCCACGGTCGTGATGAATAGCCAAACCCACACCCCTAGACCCCTACGAGAGCGGCAAGCAACCCTACCAATTCTGGAGTTAGGAGACCCGGACTCGACTCCTCGAGTTGGTCTCCCACTGGACTCCGGAACCCGGTTACTTGTGCTCTCCTCCTTGGGTCTATCCAAGTGCGGAAAAGTAAATAATTTACAAAGGGTGACATCTTCCGCAACCTGGAAGTTCCCCAATTAAAGAATATTACATACAAGTTTTTACATGAATGAAAATGAAAAACACTCATCTCACATAAAAACCCCCCCCGGCTATTCAAATACGACGATCCAATATAACATATCCAGCAACACATAACATCACATGTCATCAACGTAAGTAAATATGCGCATCCCAATTGTCGTTGACATATAGCAACGAAACCGGCGATATCATATATTACACTTACGGTCACAGAAAAGAAAGTGTAAAACTACAACAGTTGGAATCCGCAACCACCTCAGACATCGCATGCCTGACCAAATGAATTACTTAGACATCGCATGCCTAACAATTATAAACCCCGCATTTTAGTCTCATTATCGAAAACACTTTTCAATATCAAGTCGGGCAATTCAACAAGATTCCCGACATTTTGATCGAATACTCGTCGCAAACTTTAGTAGACGGCCGCACCCCTGACGCCGTCGACAAAGTGTACCAAGGCGGAACACCGCTACCGCGAGCACCCGAACGGATGCTTTCGGCGACGGGGTTCTCCTACAGTCACTTGGTCGGGGCTATGGGGTGAGGCTGTCTATTAAGTTTATTCGACGAGTATCCGCGTACGCTACGTGATTGCGACGGACTTTTGATCACATCAAAATTCCGTGGCAACCGATCAAGTGAGACTAAAGTGCTACGTTTATAACATTCATTCAGTTATCTCATAACAACTTGTGAATTCCAATTATTGTATCACATTTCGGATAAATAGAAAATGTTAAACTTTCCGATAGAACAATCGAACACCCAAGTTTTCCCGATATAGCTCAACACATGAAATAGGTTCAAAGACATTCACTTCATGCCTCAGTACCAACGGTCCAGCCGTAGAAGGGTCAAGTCAACGCCTCACATGTGGCACGCCGTACTGCCCCAAACCCGAAGGTTCAAAGGGCAGTTCAAGACGGTCACATAATCGAGTTAAGGTTTGTTGTCTTCTAGAGGGACCATCGCGTTAC
>CM057340.1:226466386-226531386 GCA_030015575.1 Agapanthus africanus
TAGCTCCTTTAAGTGTTATTAGAGCTATTTTAACCAGGTTGTACTTCAGGTTTGCACAAAAATACCCTAAAATTCCATTTTAGTGCAAAAGTGTGGATTTTAACTAGAAATAAGGCCCTGTAGGATCTGCTGCTACCCGAGATATTTCAGAATGAAACTAGAGGTTACTGTAGCATGTATGGGGGGTATAGAGTGCACACACCAAGCCTGGGAGCCCAATTCCCAAGTGAGGCCGCCGGAATAATCATTCTAGCCGCAAATTGCGGCCAGATGGGGGAGTTTTGGGTTGGGATTTGGGGTGTTGGTATCTGCTGCTATGTGGGTTATTTTGGTATTATAGTTTTGCAATATATTTTCTGTATCAAAATCTGGAAGTGATTACCTATTTTCCCGTATTTTTAGCCTTCGCGACACGCGTGATACGTGTTGTGGGTTTTGGGTTTCTGCGTATCGCGACGCGTCGGAGTGACTTTAGGCACGTAATCACATGTTTTAGCGTATCGCGCATACGCGCGCTTGGTTCACGACACGAGTTACTAGTTCGGCCTTAATGTCATGTTTGTGTGACTTCAAGCTTATGTATGATGTATTGTGTAATTCTAGGTTCGCAGGCGAGTACGACGGACGCCGCGCAGAAGGGGAAACAAGTTGTTGGCTATACCTAGCGAGAGACTACGGTGAGTAGATTTAAAATCTACGGGGATATCGCCCGCATGGCGTCCTATGTCAGGGCTGATAGGACCTTATAGCTACATTTACATACATTGACTGTGCATGGTTACTATTTAGTGCATACTGCATTCTCTGCTATATGGATATAAACTAGAATTGATAAAACACCGCACCATTACTAACGGTCCATGTTGCACGAGCACCATCCTGCATGTTACAGACACACCGTTAGTAATTGCCATGACACTCACACTGTAGAATTTACATCGGATCATTACATTGTAGCTCATCTATATGTGACTTGACATGATATTCATATTTGATGCACATATCATATCGGATCATTGACTTGCTTATTGGTTTGCATTACATGTGATTTCTGGATTTGGGAACCGTGGCTATTTCAAATATGTAATCATTTAAAAAACCCGGTTCCCTTGATATGATATTTCGGTGCGTCCACCATGTGTTTCCTCGGTGCTAGAGTGATATATGTGAACCCGAATCGAGGAGCTGGTTGAGGCCGATTACGGGTACATGGTGGACCCGGTATGGTACCCCGGGGCGAGAACGGTTTCGCTGTGTAGTAGACGGTGAGCCTGGCAGAGGGACTACTACCTACCGGTGATTGGTTGGACCTGACAGTTATCCGGAGGGTACTGATCAGAGTCTATAGATGGATGCAGGGTGATCCGTACTGCCGGGGCCGAGGGCCGATACCGCAGACGGAGCCAGTGGGCTGACCCGGACTGACGGGGCCCGATGGATGAGGATTTGCGTGTCGATGCTGGACACGAGTATTTATGATATTTGGGTGCCGATGTTGGGAACTCGGGATTCTCAGAGATGTACAGGATTTGAGGGCCGATGAGAGTGCCGGCGCTTGAGCTATTTGGGGGATCTGGGTGCATTGATGGACACCGATTATATATTCCACGTTGACATTCCGTGTAGATATTATTATTGCCCATGCTCAGCATTTATTATTGTACCCCATCCTGTAGTTACATTACCTGATAGAGCACTTGCATGATTATTGCACATACTGCTTATCACATATTGATATCATCTGTTGGCATATGATAGAGTAGCGCAGTGCGTGCATGCTCGCGATTACCTTTATATGTTATCTCTATTCACGAGTTGGCAACTCACCCCCGTTGTGCCACAGTGTTTGCAGGTTGCCCTTCGGAGTAGTTGCGGCAGGCTGCGCTTGCATCTTTTGACACAGATACCCCCATAGTTGGTGTACTAGCTCTTTTGCTGATAGGTGGGTTTTGTACGGTATCTGTTTATCTTTCAGTTATGTACATTGTTGTATCTAGTATTCTCCATCTACCATGTATGTATTTGACTTAGAGACAGTGTGAGGACGATGATGTATATTACTGGCATTCTGGTGTCGAGCTCGTTGTGAGCCGACTGTACTTGAAGTTTGTTCTATCTATTTGTGATGTTCCCACTTATGGATCTTGATCTTCGCTACGGCGTCGTATATTGCTATCTTGGTGATTGTTTACTTAGATTTCTTATCATGTTAGTAAGTGCTTTCATTTTAAACTTATAACACTCTATACTTTCACTGGTTTGATTTCTGGGTTTTCGGTTCACTTGGTCGTGTTACGCCTGTAGACGTTACGTGGTTAAGTGCCGGTCACGGGCCAAACCTTGGGTCATGACAAAGTTGGTATTAGAGCGTAGGTTTTACCTTTCGGAGTGTAGGATGACCCTGGTATGATGGAGTAGGTAGCTGCAGCAGGATAGCGTAGCGTGTGTATGTTCCGCGGCAAACTCACGACATGGTACTCCGCCTACGCGACCTTAGGACTTGTTGATTTAAATTCCTTCTTGAGTCTATGCATTCTTGCGATTCGATTTCCGTATCCTTATCAAATCCTATTGTTCCTTCCAGCCAATATACCGCCAAAGACTACGAGGGCGCAGAGAGCGGCCGCGAGGGCTGAGATTCGAGTTGACTCGTCCGAAACGAGGATGTAAGTGCACGGCGGCGCCCCGGCCTCCATCCCGAGGCCAAATGCGGAAGCGATGCTTAACTTTAAATTTTCTTGAACCGGCACCACCGCGCACTAAAACCCGGATCGTACCATTAACTAGTCCTAGCTAACTACAAGATGGGAAGAGAGATATACCGAGTGATCAGTGTCCTCCGGTCTTCTCGTCGTCGTCCCGATCTCCCGCAGAATCTTCAGTCTCAACTTCGTTGCCGGAAGGGCACCACGTCGCCGGCTTCTTTTACGGGCTCCCACTTCTATACCGAGGCAACTCGTGCACGAAGCTGGCGAGTCGACGTGCCCATGATTTGCTGTAGAATGGTGTGTAGTGCTCATGTTTCACTTTGGGGTTTGTGGAATTGCCATATGGTGGAGGTATGAACCATGGAGTTTTTCTTGGGAATTTTTGGTGAGGAAAATTGATATGATATCAACAAAGAACCACACCCAAAAATTGGACAGCCCTCCCCCTAACTTGGCCGGCCATGCATGTGGAATGGAGAGAATGAGAGAGGGAGTGAAGTTGTGAGAGAGAGAGCCAACCAATCAAGCAAGAGAGAGAAAGGGTGATGATAACAAACAATGATCGCAAAGCAAACCCTCACTCCACCAACCAATCAACAACCATGATTGCTTCAAAGGTCAAGCCATCATGATAGAAGAAGAAGTCAAGGTCAAAGAATGGTGCAACCATCATGACACAAGAATATGCAAAGACCACCCTCTACAAATACTTATTTGCACAAATGCAAATAAGCCCTCCTCCACCAATCTTCGACCAATGAACGATACAAAGGAGATCGGCCGAAACAGAAAGCAAACTGGCAACTCCAGAAAACTGGTCCCGTAATAAATTACAAGAAAACCCCGATACTGTGTATACACACCCGCATTTGTATTCCGACCGAAATACAAATGCAATGAGACAAAATCTACACTGTACTATACTAGGATCCGGCTTCAACCAAAGCCGGCTAGTAATATCCGTCCGATCCTGATCCGTGCAATACCGCACGTATCTGATCGAACTCTTCCATATATCCATACGACCTCTAGTACTAACCGTCCGATCCTGATCCGTGCAATACCGCACGTATCTGATCGGACCTTGCCATATCTCCATACGGCCTCTACATCTTTTCGCCCGAAAACTTGAGCAACTGAATGTGGGAGACTCTAAAGACTCGTCAACACCTTGGTTGTGGATTTAACCACTAGCACGTCAGAGGTATAAGCCAATACATAACGGGCTACCAGGTATTGACAAAAAGGGACGTCGATGAGCGAACTCATCCTGACACCCAACTGAGCCTGTCAGTGACAATATCCGTCCAGTCCGGTCCGTTCGTCTATAAGCATCGCATGGCGGGCCTAGGGGTTGGTAAAAGTCAGACCCCCAAAAGAGGTACAAGTCGTGTCGGAGTGTAGCCCAGAACACCCTGAGATACTACTGGAATACCTACCAGTAAATCTCCTGCCTCGGCCGAGGGCTTCGTGTAATGGCTCTCCTAGACACAGCGCGATCTCACCCCGAATACCGGGATAGACGAACCCCTGAAGATCCGCTCACTGCCTCCATGTGGCTCGGGACTGTACCCAACTAAAACCTGTTTGCACGTCTCCTTTGAGCGTGGTAGGGTAGTAATCAAAGTACAGTGGGAACTCACACGAGACAAATGACGATCCCCAGGTCGATGAACTAACCTGTACACATGTCACCAGGGAACTGCTATCTGACGTCAGGTATAAGACCAACTAGCATGTTCCCAGCGAGTCCTGTCCGGTGTACTCATAACCCAATGAGCACCTGTATACATCTTAGGTGAACCAACTGACACCAATGGCTTGTGAGACCGGCCACCGCCCCTCATCGGGGTCTCGACTGTATACACTAGTCTACTCTGGAGTATCGATGCCCTGTCTCGAAACTCCCACGACTAAGGACCTTTTAAGGATGTGCTTATAGACCCCAGCTCCCACTTATATGATCGTCCTCATACTGCTGGTGGTCAAGCAAGAATCCTAGGGGCTCCATCAACGTATAATAGCGACATGTCAGGTCACTTATAGCAGTACACGATGATAAAGATGAACCAGATAGCATACTATCATCTCGAGTAAGACTGTCCTACTGGGACAGGTCCTCCCTCAATCATTGCAATCACGTTCCTGTGATCCAATAATTGACTCTGAGGGCACTATCTCCAACAATCTCCCACTTGCACTCAAGGCTAATTATTCCGATGTCGCATACTCACAGCTCGTATGATATCGAATACCCAACTCCTCTACTAGTCAGTCTCACAAAGCTCGTTTGCGAAACTATTGCGTTCGAGGAATAGCCTCGGTTAGAGGATCCGCTTTGATGTTTCTTTCTATGTCTCTCTATATCTCTAGTTCGCGGAGAAAGCCTTCTCCCGAAATGAGCAATACCTGTCTTAGAATGTGTCTGGATGTCTGATGGGACCTAGCTCATAAATGAACTCCAAATCCAAACTTCTTAGACTGTATCGCCAACTGAACTTAATCAGTATCCTGCGCCATGCCTCCCTCAGTATTGCCTTGGACCACCTGTCCAAAATACTGCCCCTCATCAGAAGGAAAAACTATAACTCTGACAACCTCCTTGTCGTCCATGTCACCTTGGAAGCCTGGAATGATAACTGTCTCCCGAATGAGGCTGTCGTCATCATATCCCTAGAACATCCACTTATGTTCTAAAACTGCTTCCGACTGTTTCTCTAGGATTGGATCAATGTCAACTTATTGCATCTAGTGCAAGAACAACATCTGGTGTGGTACTTGACATCTCATGATTGACTCAATTGCCTAAGCAAGTGATCTGCCAATCATGCACATCCCTCTCCCCTTTAGTCTGTAAGACACCTTTAGAGAGGGTGACTCCATCACCTGCAGGTACACCACCATGCCAGGAGTCGTCCATTCTAAAAACTCTTAGAATGCTGTCTAAGTACCCTTAATTGGGAAACCACCCAAATCTAGATCTAAAACCATAGATCTAGTAACCAGCATGTCTGATATAATGTCCAAGTCCCCTGTGAAGAAACCACTGTGTGACGACCAAAATATAACCGATCGTAGTATAGGAGTTTCTTTTCCTATTCTGTGTATGTCATCCAAATACCATGACATCACACCCTACTACCTTCTCAACAGATCCATCCCCTATTCTGATGAAGTCAAACCTATGACTGTCACATCAGAAATTGATGATCTATCTCCGCTACATTTGCTTTAGTCTATAAATAGACATAAGCTACCTGTCCACCAATGCTTCCGCTGCTCCCACTGACTACGACAACCCTCTGGCAGAGTCATATACACGTACACTTATGTTCTAAAACTAGTTTAGAACGATGCTATACTCATCCTCCTGCCGGGTCTCGCAGCCTGGAACAACAGCAATGGCAAGTCTGGGTAAACAAGAACTTCCCTGTCACCGTCCTTGAGGCAACCGGAGTACCTCTCGGGTGCCTGAAGTTACCCACTTTATCTGTGGAGTGGCCAATGGAATGTCAATCCAGATTGAATCTTTAGGTTCCTTATCAAATCTTCAGTAATCGTTTGCGGTTCTGGAATCACTTCCAGTTCTACCATACTCCCACTACTGTTTTCTGAAAAATCCATTTTATTTAAAACTGTGGCGAGTCTGGAACAATATCGCTATTGTTCTTCCAGATGGTAGAAAGTCAACCCTCGTCATAGCCTGGGTCAACCCACAAACAGCCATTACAGAAACGTGCCTTGAGTTATCCAGAGCCAGGTTTTAATCATAAGCCGGACAACTCCCCGTACCTCAACAACGTTAAGATATGAACTGTTCTATATCCAATATAGAACCAGAGTGTCATGACCCGCAGGGTACGGAACGTGACTGGCACTTAGGTTACGAAACGTCTTAAGACGTCCGTAAAATAAGTAAGCCAAAACCCAGAAACCAAAACCAAATAAGCAAAAGAGTGAAGAAAACCCAATCAATTGAAAGCGAGTTTATCAAATAAGTCATATAAAACCCTTTTAAAAAACAATATCGATTTTTCCGAAAATTTCGGCAGAGTCTCCTTTGTAAATACTGGCCCCCAAAATGGGTACAACAAGAATATAAATGAATCCAACAAATATGGCATCTCCAAGCGGGAGCTAGCTCTTCGCCACAAGGCGGTCACAAATCCCACGCAATATAAAACAACAAACATGCGAAATAATCATAAGGAAGCATGAGAAAAACAGCATGTCGACTCAAGTGAGCTCGACCCCAAAATACAGCGTAAAAGTCCACAAACCTCACAGTCTCATCTCTAGGTCAATATACAATAATACTGGTAGATACAGTAGATGGAGTACACTAGATACAAAGAATATACAAGGTGGTACAAAAATAGTAATATAACCCACCTAAGAGCAAAACCTCGAGTCCAGGCAAAGGTGGCAAAAGGAACAAGTGCGCCCGCCGTTACTGTACTGACGGAGCGGACCTGCAAAAGACTATGGCACAACGGGGGTGAGTTGCCAACTCGTGAGTAATAAATAACATCTACAAAGGCTATCGTATGCATGCACACAAGCATCCTAGCATCTAAAATACAGGTATGACTGGATGCACTAGCAGGTGTGTATACAACATCAGTGTACTAGCAGGTGTATGTATGCAACATGAATATCTGAGGTCTAAATAGGTATATATAAGAAACATTTTATCTCTTTTTGTTTTTGAAACTCTTTTAGAATGCCAGCATAATACTCAAAGAATCGACAAGAACCTTTGTCCAGCAACGACACCTAAAAACTGTCTCAAATCTCATAAATCCATGTCATAGTGTCTCTGGCCTCAGCCATCCGGCTGACCCATCTCAATATCAATATCTCATCCTCTCGCGGCCCCGGTCGGTATCCTCTGGATATCCGCCGTGCCCAATGAAGTCACCGGTAGGTAATCCGTCCCCTGCTAGGCTCATCGTCAGCAACACGAGCTTCTTGCTCCGGGGTACCTTACCGGGCCCACCATGTACCCGAGACGGTTCATCCAACTCCTCGAAACGGGTCTCGAAAACCACAGCAAACTCATGGTGGACGACACTTACATCACTAGACAACCGCAATTTACATATTTTAAAAATATAATAAGTTTAGAAATTTTGCGGCTTTCCCCCGAAATCCAGAATATCACAAAATCTCATGAAATCCACATAAATGCATATGCCAATGATAATGAATGCATATGGTGTCAATAATCAAGTTGCGATGTATGATTGATAGATTAGGCATGAACAAATAATATGATGAAGTACATGCACATGAATAGCAATCCTACGATTTCATTCTAAGGAATTAAAGCAATAGCGCAATTTAAGTATCAATTATAGTAAAAGGGTTCAATTTAAAGGATATCTAGTGTGGTGGCATGGCAATTACCAGGGTGTGTGTGTAAGCATGAATAGTGCTCGTGCTGCATATAAAAACCCTGGCAATGGTGCAGGTGTCCTATAAAATGGGTTCGCATATGTATCTCAATATAAGGCATGGATGAAGCAAATAATCATATAAGTATTACACCCCTAATTACTAACATCACTAAGAATCTTTTAAGTTGCTAAAACTATCGGGCGACTTGCGCCATCCAACGATAGTCCCCCGTAGATGTTACATCTACTCACCGGAATCCCCAGCTAGTCACGTCCAATCACCGCTTTTCCCTTTCGTGCCGCGTCTGACGTCTCCACGACCGAACCTGGAATTTACATCAATACCAAACATAAAGTTACATATCAAGAACAACGCAAAACCCAAACGAAAATACTAACGTTCACAAGCTAGGTACAACATGCACAGGTGCGCGGAACGCACGCGAAAATCGTAAAACTAACTAGAATCGTCGATTTGGTCGCCCGGAAAATCTAACACCCGAACACTCAAAAATCCGCACTCACACATCCTAAAAGTCATAGGATACGCTAAAAATGTCATCAAGACATCGCAATTAATTCATCACAATATTTTAGTAAAAACTAGTAAGCACTAATTTGCAATTTGGCACAGACATCGAAAATTAGCGACAAAGTTAACACAATCCCACACAACAATCCAAACTAACCTACTAGCTAGCCATTACACTAATTTTAAACCATTAACTATGCTTAAAAACCTAATTTCCATAAACAAAACCTTTCTTGATTTTCATAATTAGCAATTTCAATCCAAAACTAAACATGACAATACCAAATTAACACTAATTTGAAGCCCACACAATTAAAGTAACCTCATTAACCTAGATTACCAAACAACTAGATAGCTAATTAGCTTTAATTAACTAAATAATGGTTTCAAGAAACCCTAGTTAACTCAACCATTAACTTTGAACAACACTAGAATGAAAATAGCACTAAATTAACACTAAACAACTAGATTAAAGAATTCTAACCATATTAACTTAAAAGAGTAGAAATTATACCTCAAATCTATGGATCTAGCAAGAAGAAAGTTGCTTCAATGGATGGCCTCATAGCATCATGATCGAAGCAAGGGAGGTGAAGGAAAAAGGGATGAAGAATGGGGTTTAATTTGTGAGTTTTTGCTTGAAATTTGGAGCAAACTTAATGAATTTTTGAAGAAAAAGAAAAGAACAAAGATGAAGGGGGCTGCTGCAGAAATTCTCGGCCAGTAGAGGGAGAGGGGAGGGTGTGGGGTGTGTGGGAAAGTCTTGGTCAACTTGTAAGTGCACGGCGGCGCCCCGGCCGTCAATCCGACGGCCAAATGCGGAAGCGGTGATAAACTTTAATTTTCTTGAACTGGTAAACCGCCGCGCACTAATACCCGGATCGAACCAATAATTATTCCTAGCTAACTATAAGATGGGAAAGAGATATACCGACGATCCAAGTCCTCCGGTCTTCTCATCATCGTCCGGATCTCCTGCGGAATGTCCCGTCTCCTCCTCGTCGCCGGAAATGCACCACATCGCCTACATCGTTTACGGGCTCCCACCTCAATGCCGAGGCAACTCGGGCACGAAGCCGGCTACTCGACGTGCCCAAGATTTGCTGTAGAATATAATGTGGATTACATGTCTCATTTGGGATTATGGAGTTGCCTTTTGTGGAGGAATTGAAGGATGTTTTTGGATGAACAAGAGAGCATTTTTCTTGGCACCATGAGAGCTAAAATTGCTACACCCCACACCCACAATGAAATGAATCCCATCATCCCTCTAGGAATGGCCGGCCCCCCCCTTTGGTGTGATTGGAGAGAGAGTGCAAAGACAAGGGGGTGGGTAGAAAGTGAGTGATGATGAAAGAAAAACAAATGATCACAAGGAAATCCACACTCCATCAACAACATCAACTCAACAAAGTCAAGCCCTCATGATAGCTAGAAGTCATGGTCAATGAGAGACTATCATGATACAACAATAAGCAAATACCCCCTCCACAAATACTTATTTGCAACAATGCAAATAAGCCCTCCTCCACCAATCTTCGGCCAATGAACGGAACAATGGAAATCGGCCGAAACGGAAAGCAAACTGGCAACTCCAGAAAACTGGTCCCATAATAAATTACAGGAAAACCCCGATACTGTGCATACACACCCGCATCTGTATTTCGACCGAAATACAAATGCAATGAGACAAAATCTACACTGTACTATACTAGAATCCGGCTTATACCAAAACCGGCTAGTAATATCCGTTTGATCCTGATTCGTGCAATGCCGCACGTATCTGATCGAACCCTGCCATATATCCATACGGCCTATAGTACAAACTGTCCGATCCTGATCCGTGCAATACCGCACGTATCTGAACGGACCTTGCCATATCTCCATACGGCCTCTACAACCTTTCGCCCGAAAGCTGAGTAACTGAATGTGGGGGACTCTAAAGACTCATCAACACCTTGGTTGTGGATTTAACCACTAGCACGTCAGAGGTATAAGACAATACGTAACGGGCTACCAGGTACTGACTAAAAGGGACGTCTGTGAGCGAACTCAGCCTGACTCCCTACTGAGCCTGTCAGTGACAATATCCGTACAGTCCGGTCCGTTCGTCTATGAGCATGGCATGGCGGGCCTAGGGGGTTGGTAAAAGTCAGACCCCCAAAAGCGGTACAAGTCGTGTCGGAGTGTAGCCCAAAATACCCTGAGGTACTACTGGAATACCTACCAGTAAATCTCCTTGCTTCGGCCGAGGGCTTCGTGTAATGGCTCTCCTAGACACAGCACGACCTCACCCCCAATACCGGGAGAGACGAACCCCTGAAGATACGCTCACTGCCTCCATGTGGCTCGGGACTGTACCCAACTAAAACCTGTTTGCACGACTCCTTTGAGCCGTGGTAGGGTAGTAATCAAAGTACAGTGGGAACTCACACGAGACAAATGACGATCCCCAGGTCGATGAACTAACCTGTACACATGTCACCAGGGAACTGCCATCTGACGTCTGGTATATGACCAACTAGCATGTTCCCGGCGAGTCCTGTCCGGTGTACTCATAACCCAATGAGCACCTGTATACATCTTAGGTGATCCAACTGACACCAATGGCTTGTGAGACCGGCCACCGCCCCTCGTCGGGGTCTTGACTGTATACACTAGTCTACTCTGGAGTATCGATGCCCTGTCTCGAAACTCACATGACTAGGGACCATTTAAGGATATGCTTATAGACCCCAGCTCCCACTTATATGATCGCCCTCATACTGCTGGTGGTCAAGCAAGAATCCTAGGGGCTCTACCAACGTGTAATAGCAACTTGTCAGGTCACCTAAAACAGTACACGATGATAAAGGTAAACCAGATAGCATACTATCATCTCGAGTAAGACTGTCCTACCGGGATAGGTCCTCCATCAATCATTGCAATCACGTACCTGTGATCTAATAATTGACTCTGAGGGCACTATCTCCAACACAACTCCTACCAACCCACCAAAAGACCATACCTAATAAAAAAATCCAAAATCTTAAAAAAAAACCTCTTTTCTACACAAAAATGAAGTCAAAGAGGCAACCATTTTTTTTTCTCTTGGGTTGCTGGAAATGGGCCGGCCTAGGGCTGAGGGAAGAGAGGGAGGGGTTTTACAAAAGAAATTTTATGCAAAAAGACCCCCTACAAGTCAAAAATTGCAAGTTTAAGCTTAAATTCAATAAATTTCGTTTTCCATAATAAAAATTAGTTAAAACTTAAAATAAATTACTAAAAATTTATGTTACAACTAGATTTTAATTAGCATGATTTTAAAGCTTAATTTTAGCCCATTTAAATTTGTATTTATCGCTAATTTAATGTATTTTCTTACCGGCTTAAAATAATATTAAAAATTGAAAAATTAGGGAAAAATTTTAAACGACCAGAATTTCATAATTAACTCATTTGCTACTAAAAACTAGCAATTACCTATCCAAATTAGGTATAATTAGTCCTAAACTGCAAAATAACAAAAAGGACGGTTTTCGGAAAAATACCGAATTTTCACCGATTTTCAGGAAAACACCAAAACGAATTTTCAAGGCGCTACAATCTACCCCCCTTAAAGAAATTCGGTCCCCGAATTAAAAATATAACTATGCGTACCTTCAAAGAGATGGGGATATTTCTTCCTCATCTCGCCCTCGGTCTCCCAGGCAACCTCCTCGCTGCTCGGGCTACGCCAAAGGACCTTGACGGTCGGTATAACTTTCGATCTCAACTTCTTCACCTGCCGATCCAGGATGGCCACTGGCTTCTCTGCAAAAGAAAGGCCGCGCTCTAGCTGGACTATCGGGTGCTGAATCGCATGCGAAGGGTCGTGAAGGTACTTGCGGAGCATCGAAACATGGAAGACGGGGTGAACATCGGGAAAGCTGGGTGGAAGGGCCAAACGATATGCAACAGCGCCGACACGCTCGAGGATCTCGAAGGGACCTACGAATCTAGGGCTAAGCTTTCTTTTTCGCCCAAATCGCATCACGCCCTTCATCGGAGTGACTTTCAGAAAAACATGATCACCAACTGCGAACTCTAACCTGCGACGGCGCCTGTCTGCATACGATTTCTGCCTGCTCTGAGCCGCTCTCATCCGTCTCGGATCAGCTGTATCTTCGCTGTCGTCTCCTCAACATGCTGCGGCCCCAAAATACTGCTCTCGCTGAGCTCTGTCCAACAGACGGGCGATCTGCATCTCCTCCCATACAATGCCTCGAAAGGTGCCATCTGAATAGTATCCTGGAAGCTGTTGTTGTAGGAGAACTCCACTAACGGTAAATGACGATCCCAGCTACCGCCGAAGTCTAAAACTCACGCTCTGAGCATGTCCTCGAGAGTCTGAATGGTCCGCTCTGACTGTCCGTCGGTCTGCGGATGAAACGCTGTGCTGAAGCTCAAACGAGTGCCCAAAGCCTCCTGAAGTCTCTGCCAAAGTCGGCTGGTGAACTGGGTGCCTCGATCTGACACGATACAAGTCGGTACGCCATGTAGTCGCACGATCTCGTCAATGTAGAGCTGAGTATACTGAGCGAAGCTGAAAGTCGTCTTCACTGGCAGGAAGTGAGCCGCTTTCGTCAATCGATCTACGATCACCCAGATGGAGTCGTACCCTCGACTGGTCCTGGGTAGACCCACAACGAAGTCCATCGAAATCTGCTCCCATTTCCACTCTGGAATGGGTAACGGCTGTAGCTCTCCTGCGGGCCTCTGGTGCTCGGCCTTGACTTGCTGACAAGTCAAGCATCTCGAAACGAACTCCGCAATGTCCCTCTTCATCCCGTCCCACCAGTAGGTCTCTCTCATATCATGGTACATCTTGGTGGAACCGGGGTGGACACTATACACTGATCGGTGTGCCTCCTCAAGAATGTCGTGCCGCAATCCATCAGCATCTGGTACGCACAGTCTAGATCCATAGCGTAAAATCCCTTGATCGTCAATCACGAACTCAGAAAATCTGCCCTGTCCCATCTGTGCCATGATCTCTGAGCAACGGTCGTCACTGCGTTGTGCCTCATATATACGGTCAAGCAACTGTGGGCGTGCACGAACATGCGCGAGCTGTCCCCCTGTCTGAGTGAACTCGAACTCAACTCGGCTGTCGCATAAAATCTGCCAATCTGCTGACGACTGTCTCTGCACTGCGCGCAAAAAGGATAGACTACCCCCGGGCCTCCTACTCAACGCATCTGCCACCATATTCGCCTTACCTGGGTGATATAAGATCTCGCGGTCGTAGTCTTTCACCAACTCCATCCAACGACGCTGTCTGAGGTTCAGGTCTCGCTGCTGAAATATGTACTTTAAGCTCTTGTGATCAGTGAATATCTGACACGACTCACCATATAGGTAATGTCGCCAAATCTTCAGTGCAAAGACCACTGCAGCCATCTCCAAATCATGAGTAGGGTAGTTCTGTTCATGCTTCTTCAACTGCCGAGAAGCATAAGCGATCACCCGGCCATGCTGCATCAATACGCATCCTAATCCCACTCGCGAAGCATCACAGTAGACCACAAATCCTCCTGATCCCGAAGGCAAAGATAATACCGGCGCCGTAGTCAAACATGTCCGCAGCTGCTGAAAACTGCGCTAGCACTCCTCTGTCCAAACGAAAGGAACTCCTTTCCGGGTCAAACCGGTCAAAGGTGCAGCTATACGGGAGAAGTCCTGAACAAAACGCCTGTAGTAGCCCGCCAGGCCTAGAAAACTACAGATCTCAGTAACCGATGTAGGTTGGGGCCACTGCTGAACAGCCTCAATCTTCTTCGGGTCCACACATATGCCGTCTCTCGTAACCACGTGGCCCAAGAATCCGACGCTGTCCAGCCAGAAAGCACACTTGGAGAACTTTGCAAATAGCTGGTGCTCCCTCAGAGTCTGTAACGTAAACTGCAAGTGCTGCTCGTGCTCCTCTCTGCTCTGGGAGTACACCAAGATATCGTCGATAAACACGATGATGAACAAGTCAAGATACGGCCTTAAAGTACGGTTCATCATATCCATGAATGCTGCTGGGGCGTTGGTGAGTCCGAACGACATCACCAAAAACTCATAGTGGCCATAGCGTGTACGGAAGGCTGTCTTCGGTATATCCTCCTGTCGGACTCGCAGCTGGTGGTATCCTGATCGTAAGTCGATCCTCGAAAAATAACCCGCGCCCTGGAGCTGGTCGAACAAATCATCAATGCGCGGCAACGGATATCTGTTCCGCACGGTAACCTTGTTCAGCTGGCGGTAGTCGATACATAAGCGCAAACTTCCATCCTTCTTCTTGACAAACAGGACCGGAGCACCCCACGGAGAAACACTAGGTCGAATAAGCCCCTTATCTAACAAATCCTGCAACTGATCCTTCAGCTCTCGAAGCTCTGCCGGGGCCATCCGATAAGGCGGTATAGAAATAGGCCCCGAGCCGGGAATCAAATCAATGCAGAACTCAACATCGCGCTCAGGCGGTAGCCCAGGTAGCTCATCAGGGAAAACATCAGGGAACTCACAAACAACCGGGACCCGGTCCAACGGAACCTCTGCAGCTCGAGTATCACAAATATATGCTAAGAATCCCTGACATCCCTTCCGCAAGAGCTGACCAGCACGAAGAGACGAAATCAAGCCGGGAAGGGTGACGCTGCGGTCTCCCTGAATAATAAGGACTAGCTCTCCCGGAAAGCTAAATCTGACTGCCTTCTCACGGCAGTCCACCGAAGCATAGCAAGTGGCTAGCCAGTCCATGCCCAGAAGCACATCAAAGTCTAACATATCGAGGAGAATCAAATCAACCGATGAATCCCTCTCCCCGATACGAACGGAACACAATCGAAATACAAAACGAGCGACAAACGACTCGCCTACCGGGGTAACAACAACAAGCGGATGATCTAACGACGACGACTCACGGCCCAACATCGGTGCAAAGTGTGTAGAGACGTACGAATGTGTGGAACCTGGGTCAAATAATACCCATGCGTCGAAAGAGCAAACTGGCAAGGTACCTATCACAACGGCATTGGTTGCCTGCGCATCCTGCGGTGTCAAAGCAAATACTTGGGCCTGTCCTCCACCGATAGCGGGCTGACCTCGACCTCGGCCTCTGCCTCCTCGTCCTCTCTGAATAGGACCGCCGCGTCCACGGCCTCTGGGTGCACCTAGCTGCCGTGGAGCATCTCCTGTGGTAGGAAGTAGGGCTCTCTGAGGAGGGGGTGGTGATGGTGGTAGGGTCACATGCGGAACTGTCGCTGCTCCCTGTCGTCTCACCGGACAGTCTCTGACAAGATGGTGCGGACTCCCGCACCCAAAACACCCTGGCGACGGCTGCTGCCCCTGGGGATAAGAACCATATAACTGTCCCCGCCCAAATCCTCTGCCAGGCCTACCTCTCGGAAAGAATCTGGCGCGCTGCCTCTGAGACGGTACATCGGTGCGAATCCTCTTCGGCCCAGAAACGGCCGAAGTCTGTGATATGCGTGTCTCCATCCGCAATGCCGTATCCATAGCAGCTGAATAAGTGTCGTAGTGCTGGGCGCCAATGGCAAGATATAGCTGGGCATCAAGTCCCTGTACGAACCTCTTCACCATCTTCTCTTCGGTATCCACCAAATACGGAGCATATCGGGATAACTGTGTAAACTGGATGTCATACTCAGACACTGTCATCCCAGGTGTCTTGACTAAGGCCTCGAAACTGCGAGCTCTGCCGTCACGAACGCTTTCTGGGAGGAAACGAGCTAGAAAGACCGCTGTAAACTCGGCCCACGTCATAGGCGGTAGACCTGCAGCTCGACCTCTCAAGACTGACTCCCACCATGTCTGCGCGAGACCCTCTAGTCGGAAACTCGCAAGCTCTACCCATCGATCATCCGAACATCTCAGCGAACGGCAGATCCTGGCTAAACTGTCAAGGAACGTCTGTGGGTCCTCTGCTGCCTCGGTACCGGTGAATACTGGAGGTCTCAGCCTCATGAAATCCTATAGTGAAACCGGGATGGTCACGGTGGTAGTAGTAGGAGCAGGTATCATGGTCGTCTGTGATGCAGTAGGTGCGTCGTCCGGTCTCGGTGTACGACTGGCTGCAACTAGGGATCCTACCATCTGACGTAGCTCCTGCAAGCCACCCATCATCTGTCGCAACTCCTCCATACCAGTCTCGAGCCTATCCATACGGCCTGGGGAAGGTGGATCGGTCTGTCCCTGTGGCGTAGGCATACCACCCTGCTCAGTCCTAGTCTCGGACGAGCCAGCTCGAATCTCGTCTCTGGCGGCAGCCCTCTATGCCCTCGTAGCCTTCGGCGTCATAGTGGCTGTTACAGGAAAACGGATAGTAAGAACAGTGCAATAGGATCATAGGATACACGGAATTGAAGAAGGAATTTTCAAGCAAGTATATCCTAAAGTCACTTAGGCGGAGTACCGTATCGCAAGTATGCCGCGGACATACACACGCTACATTACCCTACTTAAGTCACTTACTCCATCTACCAAGGGTCATCCTACACTCAAAAGGTAAAACCTATCGCTCTGATACCAACTTTGTCACGACCCGCAGGGTACGGAACGTGACTGGCACTTAGGTTACGAAACGTCTCAAGACGTCCGTAAAATAAGTAAGCCAAAACCCAGAAACCAAAACCAAATAAGCAAAAGAGTGAAGAAAACCCAATCAATTGAAAGCGAGTTTATCAAATAAGTCATATAAAACCCTTTTTAAAAACAATATCAATTTTTCCGAAAATTTCGGCAGAGTCTCCTTTGTAAATACTGGCCCCCAAAATGGGTACAACAAGAATATAAATAAATCCAACAAATATGGCATCCCCAAGCGGGAGCTAGCTCTTCGCCACAAGGCGGTCACAAATCCCACGCAATATAAAGCAACAAACATGCGAAATAATCATAAGGAAGCATGAGAAAAACAGCATGTCGACTCAAGTGAGCTCGACCCCAAAATACAGCATAAAAGTCCACAAACCTCACAGTCTCATCTCTAGGTCAATATACAATAATACTGGTAGATACAGTAGATGGAGTACACTAGATACAAAGAATATAAAAGGTGGTACAAAAATAGTAATATAACCCACCTAAGAGAAAAACCTCGAGTCCAAGCAAAGGAGGCAAAAGGAACAAGTGCGCCCGCCACTACTGTACTGACGGAGCGGACCTGCAAAAGACTGTGGCACAACGGGGGTGAGTTGCCAACTCGTGAGTAATAAATAACATCTACAAAGGCTATCGTATGCATGCACACAAGCATCCTAGCATCTAAAATACAGGTATGACTGGATGCACTAGCAGGTGTGTATACAACATCAGTGTACTAGCAGGTGTATGTATGCAACATGAATATCTGAGGTCTCAATAGGTATATATAAGAAACATTTTATCTCTTTTTGTTTTTGAAACTCTTTTAGAATGCCAGCATAATACTCAAAGAATCGACAAGAACCTGTGTCCAGCAACGACACCTAAAAACTGTCTCAAATCTCATAAATCCATGTCATAGTGTCTCTGGCCTCAGCCATCCGGCTGACCCATCTCAATATCAATATCTCATCCTCTCGCGGCCCCGGTCGATATCCTCTGGATATCCGCCGTGCCTAATGAAGTCACCGGTAGGTAATCCGTCCCCTGCTAGGCTCATCGTCAGCAACACGAGCTTCTTGCCCCGGGGTACCTTACCGGGCCCACCATGTACCCGAGTCGGTTCATCCAACTCCTCGAAACGGGTCTCGAAAACCACAGCAAACTCATGGTGGACGACACTTACATCACTAGAAAACCGCAATTTACATATTTTAAAAATATAATAAGTTTAGAAATTTTGCGGCTTTCCCCCGAAATCCAGAATATCACAAAATCTCACGAAATCCACATAAATGCATATGCCAATGATAATGAATGCATATGGTGTCAATAATCAAGTTGCGATGTATGATTGATAGATTAGGCATGAACAATTAATATGATGAAGTACATGCACATGAATAGCAATCCTACGATTTCATTCTAAGGAATTAAAGCAATAGCGCAATTTTAAGTATCAATTATAGTAAAAGGGTTCAATTTAAAGGTTATGTAGTGTGGTGGCATGGCAATTACCAGGGTGTGTGTGTAAGCATGAATAGTGCTCGTGCTGCATATAAAAACCCTGGCAATGGTGCAGGTGTCCTATAAAATGGGTTCGCATATGTATGTCAATATAAGGCATGGATGCAGCAAATAATCATATAAGTATTACACCCCTAATTACTAACATCACTAAGAATCTTTTAAGTTGCTAAAACTATCGGGCGACTTGCGCCATCCAACGATAGTCCCCCGTAGATGTTACATCTACTCACCGGAATCCCCAGCTAGTCACGTCCAATCACCGCTTTTCCCTTTCGTGCCACGTCTGACGTCTCCGCGACCGAACCTGGAATTTACATCAATACCAAACATAAGGTTACATATCAAGAACGACGCAAAACCCAAACGAAGATACTAACGTTCACAAGCTAGGTACAACGTGCACAGGTGCGCGGAACGCACGCGAAAATCGCAAAACTAACTAGAATCGTCGATTTGGTCGCCCGAAAAATCTAAAACCCGAACACTCAAAAATCCGCACTCACACATCCTAAAAGTCATAGGATACGCTAAAAATGTCATCAAGACATCGCAATTAATTCATCACAATATTTTAGTAAAAACTAGTAAGCACTAATTTGCAATTTGGCACAAACATCGAAAATTAGCGACAAAGTTAACACAATCCCACACAACAATCCAAACTAACCCACTAGCTAGCCATTACACTAATTTTAAACCATTAACTATGCTTAAAAACCTAATTTCCATAAACAAAACCTTTCTTGATTTTCATAATTAGCAATTTCAATCCAAAACTAAACATGACAATACCAAATTAACACTAATTTGAAGCCCACACAATTAAAGTAACCTTATTAACCTAGATCAGCAAACAACTAGATAGCTAATTAGCTTTAATTAACTAAATAATGGTTTCAAGAAACCCTAGTTAACTCAACCATTAAGTTTAAACAACACTAGAATGAAAATAGCACTAAATTAACACTAAACAACTAGATTAAAGAATTCTAACCATATTAACTTAAAAGAGTAGAAATTATACCTCAAATCTATGGATCTAGCAAGAAGAAAGTTGCTTCAATGGATGGCCTCATAGCATCATGATCCAAGCAAGGGAGGTGATGGAAAAAGGGATGAAGAATGGGGTTTAATTTGTGAGTTTTTGCTTGAAATTTGGAGCAAACTTAATGAATTTTTGAAGAAAAAGAAAAGAACAAAGATGAAGGGGGCTGCTGCAGAAATTCTCGGCCAGTAAAGGGAGAGGGGAGGGTGTGGGGTGTGTGGGAAAGTCTTGGTCAACTCCTATCAACCCACCAAAAGACCATACCTAATAAAAAAATCCAAAATCCTAAAAAAAAAACCTCTTTTCTACACAAAAATGAAGTGAAAGAGGAAACCATTTTTTTTTCTCTTGGGTTGCTGGAAATGGACCGGCCTAGAGCTGAGGGAAGAAAGGGAGGGGTTTTACAAAAGAAATTTTATGCAAAAAGACCCCCTACAAGTCAAAAATTGCAAGTTTAAGCTTAAATTCAATAAATTTCGTTTTCCATAATAAAAATTAGTTAAAACATAAAATAAATTACTAAAAATTTATGTTACAACTAGATTTTAATTAACATGATTTTAAAGCTTAATTTTAGCCCATTTAAATTTGTATTTATCGCTAATTTAATGTATTTTCTTACCGGCTTAAAATAATATTAAAAATTGAAAAATTAGGGAAAAAATTTAGACGACCAGAATTTCATAATTAACTCATTTGCTACTAAAAACTAGCAATTACCTATCCAAATTAGGTATAATTAGTCCTAAACTACAAAATAACAAAAAGGACAGTTTTCGGAAAAATACCGAATTTTCACCAATTTTCAGGAAAACACCAAAACGAATTTTCAAGGCGCTACACAGAGGCACTGATTTAATTGAACCAGATTCAAATCGTGCAACTGTCTCCAGCGCATGTCAACTAAATGGAAGGAGGCTGATCAGTGTTACTCAACTTAGGAATACTTCCAATTATGAGTAACCTGAAAGAGAAGCAAGTTCTCTTAATCACTACTATAAACTGAATACCATACACAAGCATCTACATCTTCGATCACTTTGAAGAATCCCGATACTTGCAATACCTGGTTCTCTACTTTATTCAAATACCTATAACTTCTCAAAATTCGGACCCTGTGTTTCCACGAAACACTTGTCTAAAAACTATAGAAGTCATAAGTAAACCGAATATAGTACGAGGACCAACCCCTCTGTCCTAATGGACCCTGGACAACATACAATACTCTGTTTAAGTCCCTTGAGTCTGATAACTCATTCACTGTGTGTCGTAGGTTGAAAACTGTACTTATGGTTAAGAAGAATTACACCGCTGTTTAATGCTCCTTACCTAACCATCCACTGATATAGGTAAATGTCATCGACATAATTTCAAAAAGTATATCTCACTCTATGAAAATAGACGTACAGATATATCGATTTGAAATTGGTGCATAACAGCGGATATTCAAAACCAAATATTTGCCGACCGGCAAACAGCCCAGGTGATTTCCTCAAATATCACCGATTACAACGAATCCCGATATAATGAGGATGATCACCTAATTCCCACTAACCTACTCCCACTCATCATCTGTAAAACCATACAGATGTGAGAATCATACCTGGTAAATACATACCCTGGAGACAGTGTCTAATTGGGAAATCAGTTTTCCATTAACAGTACACAGTGAAACTGAAACATTGAAATGTTTCGATGGGGTATCCGGGTATTCCTTGTAATGCCTCTTCCAGATTCACGACTGTAACCGTATAATTCTTTGCCACCTCTCCAAATCCCTTTATATGTCTTTAGTCATTATCTTCTGCACACCCCTTAGGCCAAATGGTTTTCTTCCTTCCCTACCGTTCGGCACCAGCCTATGGATTGGAAGAAGATTATCCAATAAGCATAATGGGTGTACTGTCCTAATCCTAGGAACACTCGCAATGAGAGAAGGTGAAGATAAAAGACAACCGAATAAACCTTATTCCTATTTCTCCTGGACCAGAATCCATCCCCGAACTGGAACAAGTTCCTTTCGAGTTCGTATATAACCATACGATGGAGTATCCAATAAACTGTGGATCTTCGTAGTGATACGGAGTGTCCTGGAGAAATACAAAGGTGATTTAGGATTGGCGAAGAAATACTTGGTTTGGTCGTGATTATCAGTCGCAATTTACTTTGCCCTTTTACTAATCCCTTTCTTTGTCTTTACTTAATACCTTCTGCACACCATTGTTATGCTAATTGGTTTTCTTCATTCCCCACCATTCGGCACCAGCCTAAGGTTTGGAAGAAGACTATCCAATTTGCGTAATAGGTGTACTATCCCCTAATCTAAGGGGTACTCGCAACCTGAGAGAAGGTAAAAGGAAAAGACAACTGAATAGTTCTATCCGTTTTCTCCAGAACTGGAAACCATCCTCGAATAAATTCCTTCGAGTTCGTATATAACCATACGATGGTTTTGTCCAATGGAAGTAGACGTTCGTAGTAATACGGGGTGTCCTGGAGAAAAGGGTAAAAGTAGGAGAGGCAATGAGGTTTGCAACTCTGACAATCCAAAAGCCAGTGTTTAAGAAGGTTCGGTCAACTTGGTCACTGAGTCATAGTCTTAGGGTCGGGTCAGTGGTCGCTGCCAAAGAGAGAGAGAAAAGAAACACTCAGCGTGCACTCTAACCTAGATCAGAATGGTTACCAATTTATCTAATCTGGAAACCTCCCACTGTCATCTCAAATTCTCCTCCAAACCTGAAAGAAGAATTAGTCGGGATCGCCCGAGGAGTAAACCAACTCATCAGTAGGAATCGGGATCCAACTATCATCGCATGATAACGTGACGGAATCTGCTCACGGTGTCACACTCCAGAAGGTATGCACATATCTGGCAAGTTTCGGTTTCTTTAGAAACTCCCGATGTGATTTTTGCCCCATGCTCTTATGACCTTGACTTTGGCCAACAAATCATAAGTCACATGTCAAGTTCTACCCGTCATTCTCCAGGTTAATTTGAGCCCACCCGCACAAGCCCTTGACTTTGGCCAACAAGGCAGTACGACTGCCCCAAACCAACGCATCTATCTATGCTGCATATGAATACCCCAATAGCTACCAAACACTGTGCCTTGACTTTGGCCAACAAACACAGCTTCAATACTATTGACCACCCATATGAAACGACGGAGGGCTACGAATGGTTTCTGGCGAAAACCTTTAACGTAAAGAACTTGATATCGTTGAAGGAACGGATAGCTTTTAAAAATATAGTGACGAAAACCTTTGCTAAAGAGGTCACTCCCGGTGAAGGGATCTCGGCTCTTTCCCCGTAGATTGAGGTGCAGGATATTCCAACTGAATACCACGGTGCAAAGAAAAAGTAATCGGCTATAGTGAAGTTATTGCCCTGACGCAAACTTTTTGTCCAAGGGGTCACTCCCGGTGAAGGGATCTCGGCCCTTGCCTCGTCGACTGAGGAGCAGGATATTCCAACTGAATACCACGATGCAAAACAAAAGTGAACGTCCTTGCAATAACAACTTTTTTGAAAAGTGTTCCAACAACATCAGAATAGGTTTGTTTTTAACTTGCATTGATCCGAATCAACGCAGTCCCATCAATTGATCACACCACAAAGAACGAAAATATATTGATGTACGTATATGCCATCCGCATTTGCCACTGGGTCCCGTCATTACCCGTTAGGTTAGCTAACTAACGACAGAGCGGGGACTGGACTAGCGCGGATGCAAAACATATACAACATCTACTAATATATATACCAATATATTATTTTCGCTCAAGGCATGATAAAATGCAACATCACAGAAATGTACAGCATCACAGAACAATACAGATATCTGGGATCCCCGGGTTTCACAGAGCCGCTGAAACCCGACGTTCCCCTGGTCCTGTGGATAGCCTGTGCAATAAAATCCTAGACCCCTACGGGCGGGGCAAGTTACCCGCCAAAACCTGAAGCGAGGCAGCCCCCTTCAGCAACGTGAATGGACCACCCAGCACTTCATGGAATCCGGTAACTTGGGCACCCCTCCTGGGTCAACCTGTACCCCCTACGAGTGCAGCGAACAGCCCGCCAATTCTAGAGTGAAGCCCCCTCCGTCTCAATGCCATGAGATGCGGGCCCGTTGCCCTCTAGAACCCGGCTATCCGTGCATCCCTCCGCGGGGTAATCCTAGTAAAGAAAGTAAAATATACATACAACGGGTACATCGACCGCAACCTGGTCGTGCCCCAAAATAATAATACAAACAGGCAGTTACGGCAGTCCACATGTCGGACGCTCGCCCCGCAATATCAAATGTACATAATACAACAAAAACTGTACTAGCATTGCATCCAGGCTATCCCCCACGACCAATCCGCAACATCACAGCAATACATAGAACATCAACGTGAAGGTCACGTTCGCAAATCCGTCTAACCGGGCTATAGCAGTTTGACAGGATTTACCGATCAAGTGACATTCACGGTCGCAGATATAATGTAAATACTGTGAACTAATGTGTTTAAAATATCCGATCGATCAAATTTTACCAAGTGGGCCCCCAAGTACTACTGTAGCACATCAAGAAATCTGGGCCCAAAAATTAACATTCCAGAAACCATATTTCCTACTCAGGAACATTCTGCAAAAGTTTGGGGGACTGAACAGTTAAAGTCGCGGCGGAACCGCGGCCCAAGCATGGGTTTGGCCGCGGTTCCGCGGTGGTTTGGACTGTTCACGAGCCCAAATTTTCACAGAGCTCTTACAATTTCCTACACATCATTCTGAAACAACCTGAAAACTTTTTGGACTTCAAAAAATTTCGACAGAAACTGATGTGAAGAAAAATACGGTTTTTGGAAAATTGTTCGATCGGAAATATAAAACACATTAGACAAAGCTAGACTAAGTTAATGGCGAGGCTCTGATACTACTGTAAGTGCACGGCGGCGCCCCGGCCTCCATCCCGAGGCCAAATGCGGAAGCGATGCTTAACTTTAAATTTTCTTGAACTGGCACCACCGCGCACTAAAACCCGGATCGTACCATTAACTAGTCCTAGCTAACTACAAGATGGGAAGAGAGATATACCGAGTGATCCGTGTCCTCCGGTCTTCTCGTCGTCGTCCCGATCTCCCGCGGAATCTCCAGTCTCCACTTCGTCGCCGGAAGGGCACCACGTCGCCGGCTTCTTTTACGGGCTCCCACTTCTATACCGAGGCAACTCGGGCACAAAGCTGGCGAGTCGACGTGCCCAAGATTTGCTGTAGAATGGTGTGTAGTGCTCATGTTTCACTTTGGGGTTTGTGGAATTGCCATATGGTGGAGGTATGAACCATGGAGTTTTTCTTGGGAATTTTTGGTGAGGAAAATTGATATGATATCAACAAAGAACCACACCCAAAAATTGGACAGCCCTCCCTCTAACTTGGCCGGCCATGCATGTGGAATGGAGAGAATGAGAGAGGGAGTGAAGTTGTGAGAGAGAGAGCCAACCAATCAAGCAAGAGAGAGAAAGGGTGATGATAACAAACAATGATCGCAAAGCAAACCCTCACTCCACCAACCAATCAACAACCATGATTGCTTCAAAGGTCAAGCCATCATGATAGAAGAAGAAGTCAAGGTCAAAGAATGGTGCAACCATCATGACACAAGAATATGCAAAGACCACCCTCTACAAATACTTATTTGCACAAATGCAAATAAGCCATCCTCCACCAATCTTCGGCCAATGAACAATACAAAGGAGATCGGCCGAAACGGAAAGCAAACTGGCAACTCCAGAAAACTGGTCCCGTAATAAATTACAGGAAAACCCCGATACTGTGTATACACACCCGCATTTGTATTCCGACCGAAATACAAATGCAATGAGACAAAATCTACACTGTACTATACTAGGATCCGGCTTAAACCAAAGCCGGCTAGTAATATCCGTCCGATCCTGATCCGTGCAATACCGCACGTATCTGATCGAACCCTGCCATATATCCATACGGCCTCTAGTACTAACCGTCCGATCCTGATCCGTGCAATACCGCACATATCTGATCGGACCTTGCCATATCTCCATACGGCCTCTACAGCTTTTCGCCCGAAAAATTGAGCAACTGAATGTGGGGGACACTAAAGACTCGTCAACACCTTGGATGTAGATTTAACCACTAGCACATTAGAGGTATAAGCCAATACGTAACGGGCTACCAGGTATTGACAAAAAGGGACGTCGATGAGCGAACTCATCCTGACACCCTACTGAGCCTGTCAGTGACAATATCCGTCCAGTCCGGTCCGTTCGTCTATGAGCATCGCATGGCGGGCCTAGTGGGTTGGTAAAAGTCAGACCCCCAAAAGCGGTACAAGTCGTGTCGGAGTGTAGCCCAGAACACCTTGAAATACTACTGGAATACCTACCAGTAAATCTCCTGCCTCGGCCGAGGGCTTCATGTAATGCTCTCCTAGACACAGCGCGATCTCACCCCCAATACCGGGAGAGACGAACCCCTGAAGATCCGCTCACTGCCTCCATGTGGCTCGGGACTGTACCCAACTAAAACCTGTTTGCACGTCTCCTTTGAGCATGGTAGGGTAGTAATCAAAGTACAGTAGGAACTCACACGAGACAAATGACGATCCCCAGGTCGATGAACTAAGCTGTACACATGTCACCAGGGAACTGCTATCTGACGTCAGGTATAAGACCAACTAGCATGTTCCCAGCGAGTCCTGTCCGGTGTACTCATAACCCAATGAGCACCTGTATACATCTTAGGTGAACCAACTGACACCAATGGCTTGTGAGGGTCTCGACTGTATACACTAGTCTACTCTGGAGTATCGATGCCCTGTCTCAAAACTCCCATGACTAGGGACCTTTTAAGGATGTGCTTATAGACCCCAGCTCCCACTTATATGATCGCCCTCATACTGCTGGTGGTCAAGCAAGAATCCTAGGGGCTCTATCAACGTGTAATAGCGACATGTCAGGTCACTTAAAGCAGTACACGTTGATAAAGATGAACCAGATAGCATACTATCATCTCGAGTAAGACTGTCCTACTGGGACAGGTCCTCCCTCAATCATTGCAATCATGTGCCTGTGATCTAATAATTGACTCTGAGGGCACTATCTCCAACAGAGGACTGATCCGGGTAGTACACCGGTTGTACCCGAGCAGGTTGTTCCTGCCGTGACAGATCAGATTGCTATGTTAGGGGCTGGTGTGCCGGAGATACGCCAGACGATGTGATCCAGTATGCAGGAGATGCGCCAGATGATGGGATCTCTAGTTGAGACACTTCGAGCGCAGCGACCAGAGGTAGTTCCACCCATTGCAGAGACCGCGGTGGTACCCACAGTTCAGGAAGTTGCACCTGCGACTACAGAGGTTATTACAGTATCGCTGTCAGAGTTTATGAGGCTGAAGCCTCCGGTCTTCACTGGCACCGATGTGGCCGAGGACCCACAGTCTTTCATTGATAGGATGGCGCGGATATGTCGTTCACATAGATGCGCAGATGCGAGATGGGTTGAGTTCGCGAGCTTTCGCCTGGAAGGTCTTGCGCAGAAATGGTGCGAATCAGTCGAGAAGGGTAGAGCAGCAGGTCTTCCTCCTATGACCTGGACAGAGTTCGTGGCGCTATTCCTTGCCCGCTTTCTCCCCCTGAGTGTCAGAGATGCTAGAGCACGCAGGTTCGAGTCCTTATGCCAGACGCCAGAGATGTCAGTGGCAGAGTACGATGTGCTGTTCACCGAGCTATCAGTTTATGGTCCGTATCTAGTGGCTACTGAAGAGTTGCGAGTCAAGAGATTTGTCCGAGGCTTGCTTACACCACTATTCCTTGCTATCAGCGCGCAGCATTACGAGACATACGCAGCAGCAGTAGATGCAGCTTTATTAGTTCAGGAGCGCCTTACTGAAACTTCGACAGTCCCAGAGCCGAAGAGAGTTCGTCCAGATACGTTAGTGCAGAGACGGCCTTTCCGGCGTCGTGACAGGCACCTTGCAGGTGGCAGAGATTCGAGACGAGGCCGATTGTTTAGCTCATATCCCCAGGAGGGTCAGCGACCATCATCGGGATGTTACCGTTGCGGGAGTTCTTATCATCGTGTGCGAGATTGTCCGAAGGTACCCCGGAGTGAGGCGGCAGCACCGCATGTTACATTACCACCTTCACCACCCCAGACGGCATTGCCGATAGTACCTACTGTTACTCTGCGTCAGACGCATGCACAGAGAGGTCGTGGTCGCAGAGGATTTGTTCATATTGGACGAGGTGACCGAGGCAGAGGGCAGCCAGCGGCCGGCAGGGGACAGTTAGTTGCACGTGGATGACAGGCGCGAGTTTTTGCTTTGACGCATCAGGACGTGCAGGCGTCCAATGCGGTAGTCTCAGGTATCCTTCCTGTATGTTTGGTTGATGCACACGTGTTATTCGTGTTAGTTATATGTATGCCCTAAAGGCCATTACTGTACATTGGATGTATATTGTAGTGGATTCTGGGACATATATAGGTAGGACTTTCTTGCTCGACATGATAGAATGCTATCTGGTTGCTCTTTATCTTAACATGTATACTCTCTGTCTCTCTGATTACATGTTGATAAAGCCCTTAGGATGTGTACTCGACTTCCAGGACTATGATGAAGATCATACTAGTGGGGCCTGGGTAGTCAATGAGTACATCCTTCATTGTTCCTAGTCGTGGGAATATCGAGACGGGGCATCGATATTCCAGAGTAGACTTGTAAGTGCACGGCGGCGCCCCGGCCGTCAATCCGACGCCGGAATGCGGAAGCGGTGAATAACTTAAATTTTGCGGACTTAGCAAACCGGCACCCCCGCGCACTAAACACCCGGATCGTAACCATTAAACTAGTCTAAGCTACTAACAAGAAAGGGAATAGAGATATACCGACGATCCAAGTCCTCCGGTCTTCTCGTCATGGTCCCGATCTCCTGCGGAAAAGTCCCGTCTCCTCCTCGTCGCCGGAAGTGCACCACATCGCCTACTTCTTTTACGGGCTCCCACCTCAATGCCGAGGCAACTCGGGCACGAAGCCGGCTACTCGACGTGCCCAAGGTTCGTTGTAGAATATGTAGTGAGCAAGTCTCATTTTTGGGGTTTGTGGAATTGCCATTGGTGAAGGAAAAGAGAGCTTGGAGAGAGGTGAGAAAAATGGAGCATACTCAAGAAGGAATGTATCATATTTTTCTCCACACACCAAATGAAATGAATCCCATTCCCTCCAAGGAATGGCCGCCCCCCCCTTCATGTGTGATTGGAGAGAGAGAGAGAACAACAAGGGGGTGGGTGGAAAAAGAGAGAGAGAGAGAGAATGGTTATCATTCAAAAGAAATCATCACAAAGAAAAGTCCTCACTCAACAACCATACCCCTCAACATCATCAACAATCATGACTTTAAAAGTCAAGCCATGATGGAGTCAAAACAAGTCAATGATGGTGCACATCATGAAAGCCATCATGATGCATCAAGATGCAAAGAACCCCCTCCACTAATGCCTATTTGCAACAATGCAAATAAACCCTCCTCCACCAATCTTCGGCCAATGAACGGAACAAAGGAAATTGGCCGAAACGGAAAGCAAACTGGTAACTCCAGAAAACTGGTCCAGTAATAAATTACAGGAAAACCCCGATACTGTGCATACACACCCGCATCTGTATTTCGACCGAAATACAGATGCAATGAGACAAAATCTACACTGTACTATACTAGGATCCGGCTTATACCAAAGCCGGCTAGTAAAATCTGTTCGATCCTGATCCGTGCAATACTGCACGTATCTGATCGAACCCTGCCATATTACCATACGGCCTATAGTACAAACTGTCCGATCCTGATCCGTGCAATACCGCACGTATCTGATCGGACCTTGCCATATTACCATACGGCCTCTACAACCTTTCGCCCGAAAGCTGAGTAACTGAATGTGGGGGACTCTAAAGACTCGTCAACACCTTGGTTATGGGTTTAACCACTAGCACGTCAGAGGTATAAGCCAATACGTAACGGGCTACCAGGTATTGACTAAAAAGGACGTCGATGAGCGAACTCATCCTGACACCCTACTGAGCCTGTCAGTGACAATATCCGTGCAGTCCGGTCCGTTCGTCTATGAGTATCGCATGGCGGGCCTAGGGGGTTGGTAAAAGTCAGACCCCCAAAAGCGGTACAAGTCGTGTCGGAGTGTAGCCCAGAACATCCTGAGATACTACTGGAATACCTACCAGTAAATCTCCTTGCCTTGGCCAAGGACTTTGTGTAATGGCTCTCCTAGACACAGCACGACCTCACCCCCAATACCGGGAGAGACGAACCCCTGAAGATACGCTCACTGCCTCCATGTGGCTCGGGACTGTACCCAACTAAAACCTGTTTGCACGACTCCTTTGAGCCGTGGTAGGGTAGTAATCAAAGTACAGTGGGAACTCACACGAGACAAATGACGATCCCCAGGTCGATGAACTAACCTGCACACATGTCACCAGGGAACTGCCATCTGACGTCTGGTATATGACCAACTAGCATGTTCCCGGCGAGTCCTGTCCTGTGTACTCATAACCCAATGAGCACCTGTATACATCTTAGGTGATCCAACTGACACCAGTGGCTTGTGAGACCGGCCACCGCCCCTCGTCGGGGTCTCGACTGTATACACTAGTCTACTAATGGAGTATCGATGCCCAGTCTCGAAACTCCCACGACTAGGGACCTTTTAAGGATATGCTTATAGACCCCCAGCTCCCACTTATATGATCGCCCTCATACTGCTGGTGGTCAAGCAAGAATCCTAGGGGCTCTATCAACGTGTAATAGCGACGTGTCAGGTCACTTAAAACAGTACACGATGATAAAGGTAAACCAGATAGCATACTATCATCTCGAGTAAGACTGTCCTACCGGGATAGGTCCTCCCACAATCATTACAATCACGTACCTGTGACCTAATAATTGACTCTGAGGGCACTATCTCCAACAATCTCCCACTTGCACTCAAGGCTAATTATTGCGATGTCGTATACTCACAGCCCGTGTGATACCGAACATCCAACTCCTCTACTAGTCAGTCTCACAAAGCTCGTTTGCGGAACTATTGCGTTCGAGGAATAGCCTCAGTGAGTGGATCCGCTTAGTTGTTTCTTCCTTTGTCTCTCTATATCTCAAGTTCGCGGAGAAAGCCATCTCCCGAAAAGAGCAATACCTGTCTCAGAATATGTCTGGATGTCTGATGGGACATAGTTCATAAATGAACTCCAAATCCAAACTTCTTAGACTGTATCGTCAACTGAACTTAATCAGTATCCTGCGCCATGCCTCCCTCAGTATTGCCTTGGACCAACTGTCCAAAATACTGCCCCTCATCAGAAGGAAAAACTATAACTCTGACAACCTCCTTGTCGTCCATGTCACCTTGGAAGCCTGGAATGATAACTGTCTCCTAAATGAGGCTGTCGTTATCATATCCCTAGAACATCCACTTATGTTCTAAAACTGCTTCCGACTGTTTCTCCAGGATTGGATTAATGTCAACTTATTGCATCTAGTGCAAGAACAACATCTGGTGTGGTACTTGACATCTCACGATTGACTCAATTGCCTGAGCAAGTGATCTGCCAATCATGCCCGTCCCTCTCCCCTTTAGTCTGTAAGGCACCTTTGGAGAGGGTGACTCCATTACCTGCAGGTACACTACCGTGCTAGGAGTCGTCCATCCTAAATACTCTTAGAATGCTGTCACGTACCCTGATTGGGAAACCACCCAAATGTAGATCTAAAACCATAGATCTAGTAACCAGTATGTCTGATATAAAATCCATTTCCTTTGTGGAGAAACCTCTGTGTGACGACCAAAGTATAACCGATCGTAGTGTAGGAATTTCTTTTCCTACTCTGTGTATATCATCCAAATACCAGGATATCACACCCTACTACCTTCTCAACAGATCCATCCCCTATTCTGATGAAGTCAAACCCATGACTGTCACGTCAGAAATAGATGATCTATCTCCGCTACACGTGCTTTAGTCTATAAATAGACATAAGCTACCTGTCCACCAATGCTTTCGCTGCTCCCACTTACTACGACAACCCTCTGGCAGAGTCATATAGACGTACACTTCTAAATACTGGTTTAGAATGACGCTATACTCATCCTCCCGCCGGGTCTCGTAACCTGGAACAACAGCAATGGCAATTGTGGGTAAACAAGAACTTCCCTGTCACCATCCTTGAGGCTACCGTAGTGCCTCTCGGGTGCCTGAAGTTACCCACCTTATCTGCGGAGTGGCCAATGGAATGTCAATCCAGATTGAATCTTTAGGTTCCTTATCAAATCTTCAGTAATCGTTTGTGGTTCTGGAATCACTTCCAGTTCTACCATACTCCCACTACTGTTTTCTGAAAAAATCCATCTTTAATAAAACTGTGGCGAGTCTAGAACAATATCGCTATTGTTCATCCAGATGGTAGAAAGTCAACCCTCGTCATTGCCTGGGTCAACCCACAAACAGCCATTACAGAAACGTGCCTTGAGTTGTCCAGTGTCTGGTTTTAATCATAAACCGGACAACTCCCCGTACCTTAACATCGTTAAGATATGAACCGTTCTATATCCAATATAGAAACAGAGGCACTGATTTAATTGAACCAGATTCAAATCATGCAGCTGTCCCCAGCGCATGTCAACTAAATGGAAGGAGGCCGATCAGCGTTACTCAACTTAGGAATACTTCCAATTATGAGTAACCTGAAAGAGAAGCAAGATCTCTTTGTCATTACTATCAACTGAATACCATACACAAGTATCTACATCTTCGATCTCTTTGAAGAATCCCGACACTTGCTATACCTGGTTCTCTACTCTATTCAAATACCAATAACTTCTCCAAATTCGGACCCTGTGTTTCCACGAAACACCTGTCTAAAAACTAGAGAAGTCATAAGTAAACTGAATGTAGTACGAGGACCAACCCCTCTGTCCTGATGGACCCTGGACAACATACAATACTCTGTATAAGTCCCTTGAGTCTGATAACTCATTCACTGTGTGTCGTAGGTTGAAAACTGTACTTATGGTTAAGAAGAATTACACCGCTGTTTAATGCTCCTTACCTAACCATCCACTGATATAGGTAAATGTCGTAGACATAATTTCAGAAAGGTATATCTCACTCTATGAAAATAGACGTACAGATATATCAATTTGAAATTGGTGCATAACAGCGGATATTCAAAACCAAATATTTGCCGACCGGCAAACAGCCCAGGTGATTTCCTCAAATATCACCGATTACAACGAATCCTGATATAATGAGGATAATCACCCAATTCCCAATAACTTACTCCCACTCATCATCTGTAAAACCATACAGATGTGAGAATCGTACCTGGTAAATACATACCCTGGAGTAAGTATCTAATCGGGAAATCAGTTTTCCTTTAACATTACACAGTGAAACTGAAACATTGAAATGTTCCGATGGGGTATTCTGGTATTCCTAGTAATGCCTCTTCCAGATTCACGACTGTAACCGTATAGTTCTTTGCCACCTCTCCAAATCCCTTCATATGTCTTTAGTCTTTACCTTCTGCACACCCCTTTAGGCCAAATGGTTTTCTTCCTTCCCTACCGTTCGGCACCAGCCTATGGTTTGGAAGAAGACTATCCAATAAGCATAATGGGTGTACTGTCCTAATCCTAGGAGCACTCGCAATGCGAGAGAAGGTGAAGATAAAAGACACCTGAATAAACCTTATTCCTATTTCTCCTGGACCAGAATCCATCCCCGAACTGGAACAAGTTCCTTTCGAGTTCGTATATAACCATACAATGGAGTATCCAAATAAACTGTGGATCTTCGTAGTGATACGGAGTGTCCTGGAGAAATACAAAGGTGATGTGGGAGTGGTAACGAAATATTTGGTTTGGTCGTGAATATCTGTTGCAATTTACTTTGCCCTCTTACTAATCCCTTGCTTTGTCTGAACTTAATACCTTCTGCACACCATCGTTATGCTAATTGGTTTTCTTCATTCCCTACCGGTCGGCACCAGCCTAAGGTTTGGAAGAAGACAATCCAATTTGCGTAATAGGTGTACTACCCCTAAACCAAGGAGTACTCGTAACCTGAGAGAGGGTAAAAGGAAAAGACAACTGAATAATCCTATCCGTTTTCTCCAGAACCGGAAACCATCCTCGAATAAATTCTTTCGAGTTCGTATCTAACCATACGATGGTTTTGTCCAATGGAAGTGGACGTTCGTAGTAAAACGGGGTGTCCTGGAGAAAAGGGTAAAAGTAGGAGTGGCAATGAGGTTTGCAACTCTGACAATCCAAAAGCCGGTGTTTAAGAAGGTTCGGTCAACTTGGTCACTGAGTCAAAGTCTTAGGGTCGGGTCGATGGTCGCTGCCAAAGAGAGAGAGAGAAAAGAAACACTCAGCGTGCACTCTAACCTAGATCAGAATGGTTACCAATTTATCTAATCTGGAATCCTCCCACTGTACCTCAAATTCTCCTCCAAACCTGAAAGAAGAATTAGTCGGGGTTACCCGAGGAGTAAACTAACTCATCAGTGGGAATCGGGATCCAACTATCATTGCATGATAACGTGACGGAATCCGCTCACGCTATCACACTCCAGAAGGTATGCGCATATCTGGCAAGTTTCAGTTCTTTTGAAACTCCCGATGTGATTTCTGCCCCATGCTCTTATGACCTTGACTTTGGCCAACAAATCATAAGTCACATGTCAAGTTCTACCCATCATTCTCCAGGTTGATTCGAATCCACCCGCACAAGCCCTTGACTTTGGCCAACAAGGCTATACGACTGTTCCAAACCAACGCATCTATCTATGCTGCATATGAATAACCAACAGCTACCAAACACTGTGCCTTGACTTTGGCCAACAAACACAGCTTGAATACTATTGACTACCCATATGAAACGACGGAGGGCTACGAATGGTTTCTAGCGAAAAACCTTTAACGTAATGAACTTGATATCGTTGAAGGAACGGATAGCTTTTTAGAAAATATAGTAACGAAAACTTCCGCTAAAGAGGTCACTCCCGGTGAAGGGATCTCGGCTCTTTCCCCGTAGAATGGGGTGCAGGATATTCCAACTGAATACCACGATGCAAAGTAAAAGTAATCGGCTATAGTGAAGTTAATGCCCTGACGCAAACTTATTGTCCAAGGGGTCAGTCCCGGTGAAGGGATCTCGGCCCTTGCCTCGTCGACTGAGGAGCAGGATATTCTAAATGAATACCTCGATGCAAAACAAAAGTGAACGTCCTTGCAATAACAGCTTTTGAAAACTGTTCCAACAACATCAGATTAGGTTTGTTTTAACTTGCATTGATCCGAATCAATGCAGTCCCATCAATTGATCACACCAAAAAAGAACGAAAATATACTGATGTACGTATATGCCATCCGCATTCGCCACTGGGTCCCGTCTACCCGTTAGGTTAGCTTACTAACGACAGAGCGGGGACTGGACTAGCGCGGATGTAAAACATATACAACATCTACTAATATATATACCAATATATTATATTCGCTCATGGCGTGAATAAAAAGCAACATCACAGAAATGTACAGCATCACAGAAACAATACAGATATCTGGGATCCCCGGGTTTCACAGAGCCGTTGAAACCCGACGTTCCCCTGGTCGTGTGGATAGCCTGTGCAATGAAATCCTAGACCCCTACGGGCGCGGCAAGTCACCCGCCAAAACCTGAAGCGAGGCAGCCCCCTTCAGCACCGTGAATGGACCACCCAGCACTTCACGGAATCCGGTAACTTGGGCACCCCTCCTGGGTCAACCTGTACCCCCTACGAGTGCGGCGAATAGCCCGCCAATCCTAGAGTGAAGCCCCCTTCCGTCTCAATGCCATGAGATGCGGGCTTGTTGCCCTCCAGAACCCGGCTATCCGTGCACCCCTCCGCGGGGTAATCCTAGTACAGAAAGTAAAATATACATACACCGGGTACATCGACCGCAACCAGGTCGTGCCGCAAAAGAATAATACAATCAGGCAGTGACGGCAGTCCACATGTCGGACGCTCGCCCCGCAATATCAAATGTACATAATACAACCACAACAGTACTAGCATTGCATCCAGGCTATCCCCACGACCGATCCGCAACATCACAGCAAAAACAGAACATCAACGTGAAAGTCACGTTCGCAAATCCGTCTAACCGGGCTATAGCAGTTAGACCGGATTTACCGATCGAGTGACATTCACGGTCGCAGATATAATGTAAATACTGTGAAAAATGTGTTTAAAATTTTCCGATCGATCAAACAATTAACAAGTGGGCCCCAAAGAAAACTGTAGCACTCACAGAAACAATTGGCCCAATTTTAATATTCTAAAACCCATAATTTAAGCCCAGAAAGCCTCTGGAAAAAAATGGTGCAGTGATTGCTACAGGACGCGGCGGAAGGGCGGCATAATGGGGGATAGTGCGGCGCTTCCGCGCTCCGACTATGGTATCACTTCATCAAATTTTTACAGAGTGCTTAGATTTTTCAGTACATCAATATTGTACAACCTGAAAAAAATTTCGACACTAAAAATTTCCAACAGAAAACTGATGCGACAAAATACGGGTTTTTGGACTTTTTGATCGATCGGAAATGCAAACACATTACACCAAGCTAGACTAAGTTAATGGCGAGGCTCTGATACCACTGTAAGTGCACGGCGGCACCCCGGCCGTCAATCCGACGCCGGAATGCGGAAGCGGTGAATAACTTAAATTTTGCGGACTTAGCAAACCGGCACCCCCGCGCACTAAACACCCGGATCGTAACCATTAAACTAGTCTAAGCTACTAACAAGAAAGGGAATAGAGATATACCGACGATCCAAGTCCTCCGGTCTTCTCGTCATGGTCCCGATCTCCTGCGGAAAAGTCCCGTCTCCTCCTCGTCGCCGGAAGTGCACCACATCGCCTACTTCTTTTACGGGCTCCCACCTCAATGCCGAGGCAACTCGGGCACGAAGCCGGCTACTCGACGTGCCCAAGGTTCGTTGTAGAATATGTAGTGAGCAAGTCTCATTTTTGGGGTTTGTGGAATTGCCATTGGTGAAGGAAAAGAGAGCTTGGAGAGAGGTGAGAAAAATGGAGCATACTCAAGAAGGAATGTATCATATTTTTCTCCACACACCAAATGAAATGAATCCCATTCCCTCCAAGGAATGGCCGCCCCCCCTTCATGTGTGATTGGAGAGAGAGAGAGAACAACAAGGGGCTGGGTGGAAAAAGAGAGAGAGAGAGAGAATGGTTATCATTCAAAAGAAATCATCACAAAGAAAAGTCCTCACTCAACAACCATACCCCTCAACATCATCAACAATCATGACTTTAAAAGTCAAGCCATGATGGAGTCAAAACAAGTCAATGATGGTGCACATCATGAAAGCCATCATGATGCATCAAGATGCAAAGAACCCCCTCCACTAATGCCTATTTGCAACAATGCAAATAAACCCTCCTCCACCAATCTTCGGCCAATGAACGGAACAAAGGAAATTGGCCGAAACGGAAAGCAAACTGGTAACTCCAGAAAACTGGTCCAGTAATAAATTACAGGAAAACCCCGATACTGTGCATACACACCCGCATCTGTATTTCGACCGAAATACAGATGCAATGAGACAAAATCTACACTGTACTATACTAGGATCCGGCTTATACCAAAGCCGGCTAGTAAAATCTGTTCGATCCTGATCCGTGCAATACTGCACGTATCTGATCGAACCCTGCCATATTACCATACGGCCTATAGTACAAACTGTCCGATCCTGATCCGTGCAATACCGCACGTATCTGATCGGACCTTGCCATATTACCATACGGCCTCTACAACCTTTCGCCCGAAAGCTGAGTAATTGAATGTGGGGGACTCTAAAGACTCGTCAACACCTTGGTTGTGGGTTTAACCACTAGCACGTCAGAGGTATAAGCCAATACGTAACGGGCTACCAGGTATTGACTAAAAAGGACGTCGATGAGCGAACTCATCCTGACACCCTACTGAGCCTGTCAGTGACAATATCCGTGCAGTCCGGTCCGTTCGTCTATGAGTATCGCATGGCGGGCCTAGGGGGTTGGTAAAAGTCAGACCTCCAAAAGCGGTACAAGTCGTGTCGGAGTGTAGCCCAGAACACCCTGAGATACTACTGGAATACCTACCAGTAAATCTCCTTGCCTTGGCCAAGGACTTTGTGTAATGGCTCTCCTAGACACAGCACGACCTCACCCCCAATACCGGGAGAGACGAACCCCTGAAGATACGCTCACTGCCTCCATGTGGCTCGGGACTGTACCCAACTAAAACCTGTTTGCACGACTCCTTTGAGCCGTGGTAGGGTAGTAATCAAAGTACAGTGGGAACTCACACGAGACAAATGACGATCCCCAGGTCGATGAACTAACCTGCACACATGTCACCAGGGAACTGCCATCTGACGTCTGGTATATGACCAACTAGCATGTTCCCGGCGAGTCCTGTCCGGTGTACTCATAACCCAATGAGCACCTGTATACATCTTAGGTGATCCAACTGACACCAGTGGCTTGTGAGACCGGCCACCGCCCCTCGTCGGGGTCTCGACTGTATACACTAGTCTACTAATGGAGTATCGATGCCCAGTCTCGAAACTCCCACGACTAGGGACCTTTTAAGGATATGCTTATAGACCCCCAGCTCCCACTTATATGATCGCCCTCATACTGCTGGTGGTCAAGCAAGAATCCTAGGGGCTCTATCAACGTGTAATAGCGACGTGTCAGGTCACTTAAAACAGTACACGATGATAAAGGTAAACCAGATAGCATACTATCATCTCGAGTAAGACTGTCCTACCGGGATAGGTCCTCCCACAATCATTACAATCACGTACCTGTGACCTAATAATTGACTCTGAGGGCACTATCTCCAACAAGACTAGCGTATATCTTCTCGACCCATGCGATGGGCGATGGATGATCCCATATCCATTGGTGTTTGACATCAAAGATGGTATACGGGTGCTCAGTGGAGACTGGGTACACTGAACGGACTCGCCGAGAACTACCAAATGGTATTATACCTCACGTCAGATGGCAGTTCTCTGGTGACACTGGTACAGCTTAGTCTGTTGACCCGAGATCGTTATAGAGTCTTGTGTGTCTCCCACTGTGCTTTGATTTCCACCCTACCACGGCTCTACTGAGTCATGCAAACAGGTGGTTTTTGGGTACAGTCCCGATTCACATGGAGGCAATGAGCGATAGGAGGGGATTCGTCTCTCCCGGTATTGGGGGTTGATGTTGCGCTATGCTCGACTGGCCATAACAGGAAATCCCTGGCCAGGGTTGCTGTGATATACTGGTAAGAGTTATCAGTAGTTTCACGAAAGTTATGGACCCTACGTCGGCATGACTTATCAAGCTATTGGGGTCTGACGTTTACCACCCCTAGGCGAGATATGCGACATATCAGACGAACAGACCGGACTGTACGGTAAGTGTTACTGGTTGGATTCACAGGAGTGTGAGCAGGCTTGCTCGTCGATCTTATGATTGATCAATACCCGGGTGGCCGTTACGTTTAGCAGACCGCTTGCGGCTTGTGGGTGTTTGATATGATCATCATCTGCTGCCGGCGTATTGACGAGTCTTTAGAGTCCTACACAGAGGTTTCCTGGCTCAAGCGAAACGAAATAGGAGCGCATATGAGATATGTGCGGGACCGAGAATAATGCGTGTATGTGATACCATATTCTATTGTCGCGATGGATGTATCGAATGGTTGTATGCGATATAACCTAGTTATCGAATCAAGGATTGATTCGATAAGCCGATACATAGGATACTAGTCGGTTATATATGATATGACCGGATCGTTAAATCAAGTATTGATTCAATGATTTAATGCATAATTATATATTTGATATATTACTTTGCATTAACTAGTATTGGTCCACTTTAAATGGATTTTCTCACTTGAATTGTGCAAGTTGTATATGTGATATACTTTTGTGCACAAGATTGTATCATGTTTGATGATACATGCAAGCTTGGGTTTGTATAAAGAATTAAACCATGGTTAGTTAGTGGTTATGGTTTCATTTTAATTACTTATTCATTTATCTATTCTTTTTGTTTATTTTGGCAAAAGAAAATGATAAAGAAAAGAATGGTGGCTTGTTTTGTTTGCTTGTTGAAGCTTCTTGAAGCTTTGAACAAGTCCACCATTCTTGTCTCTTCTCTAACCCTAACCATTCATCTAACCTTGGTTAAATCTCTACACTAAACCATGGTTGAATACATGATAAGTATTCATTTTATTTCCTTTTTTAAATATACTTATCATAATTCTTTCTCATCATCTTCTTCATCATCAACATGAAAAAGCTTGCAACCATCAATGGCAACTAGCCAAAATGAGTGAGAAATCCAATTCTAAAGTGAACCCACTTCATATTTCTTCATCCTCTACCTCTTGCCAAGTAGTATAGGGTGTTTTCTTCACAAGTTTCATGACTTGGTGAAGTGGGAGCTTGATCTAGTGATGCCTCGACGTAGATCATCTTCGGCATCGAAGCCGACGACCAAGCCTGCCCATTTCTTCGATGAAGCCGATGCTAGAGCCCAAGATACGATTTGGACAGTGAGGGGACTTCATCACGGAGTCTAGGAGGTGGAGGACCGGATCTACAAAGGTTGTAGCCACTTTCCTTTAGCATTTAATTCGTTTACATGCTTGCATCGCCTCATTATCTAGTTAACGATCCGTATTAGGGTTTGTAGGCACATGTAAAATTTCAATTGGCCATATTTGATCACTTGTGAGACTTCATTAGTGTGCCTAGGAACCCTACAGTTCGATCCCGGATCCACGCACTCGTACGTATCCACACACTTTGTGCCGAGTTTGGAGAGAGAGTCCGGTCTACTTGACCAGCCGCTTGTTGTGACTACTCCAGTGGGAGAGTCGTTTGTTGCTAGGCACGTGTTCCGATCCTGTATCGTCCGTATTGGCGAGAGAGAGTTGCCAGTCGATTTGATCCTTCTTGAGATGTTGGACTTCGACGTTCTTTTGGGCATGGATTGGTTAGCCACGTGCTATGCTTCTGTTGACTGCCGTGAGAAAACAGTTCGATTTTGTTTTCCCGGCGAGTCGGTTGTTGTGGTGTTGGGGGACAGTGGTGCCACCCCTCACAGTGTGATTTCTTCTTTTCGTGCTGGACAGCTTTTGCCGAAGGGATGTCAGGGATTTCTCGCCTATGTTTGTGATACTAGAGCTACAGAGTTTCCGATGGATCAGGTTCCAGTGGTTAGCGAGTTCCCTGATGTGGTCCCTGACGAGCTTCCTGGGCTACCGCCCGAGCGTGATATTTCTTTCTGTATTGATTTGGTTCCTGGCGCGGGGCCTATTTCTGTACCGTCTTATCGGATGGCCCCGGCGGAACTTAGAGAATTGAAGGGTCAGTTGCAAGATTTGCTAGATAAGGGACTTATTCGACCCAGTGTTTCTCCTTGGGGTGCTCCAGTCCTGTTTGTCAAGAAGAAGGACGGCAGTATGCGTTTGTGTATCGACTACCGCCAGCTGAACAGGGTGACAGTGCGGAACAGATATCCTTTGCCACGCATCGACGATTTGTTCAACCAGCTTCAGGGGGCAGGATACTTTTCGAGGATCGATTTGCGATCGGGCTACCATCAGCTGCGGGTTCGACAGGAGGTCATTCCTAAGACAGCTTTCCGCACACGTTACGGCCATTATGAGTTTTGGGTGATGTCGTTCGGACTCACCAACGCGCCAGCAGCATTTATGGAGTTGATGAACTGTATTTTCCGGCCGTATCTTGATCTGTTCATCGTAGTGTTCATTGACGATATCTTGGTGTATTCTCGGAGTAGAGAAGAGCACGAGCAGCACCTGCGGATTACACTGCAGACCTTGAGAGAGCACCAGCTTTTCGCCAAATTTTCAAAGTGTGCTTTCTGGCTAGACAGCGTAGACTTCTTGGGGTACGTGATTACACGAGATGGTATATGTGTCGACCCGAGGAAGATCGAGGCAGTTCGTAGTTGGCCTAGACCCACGTCAGTGACTGAGGTTCGCAGCTTTCTAGGGCTGGCAGGCTATTACAGGCGATTTGTGCAGGACTTCTCTCGCATTGCTACACCTTTGACCGGGTTGACCCGGAAGGGAGTTCGCTTCGATTGGACGGAGGAGTGTGAGCACAGTTTCCAGCAGCTACGGGCTCTACTGACTACGACACCAGTGCTATCATTGCCTTCAGGATCAGGCGGATTTGTGGTCTACTGTGATGCTTCACGAGTGGGGCTGGGGTGCGTTTTGATGCAGCATGACAGGGGGATCGCGTATGCTTCGCGGCAAATAAAGAAACATGAACAGAATTACCCCACTCATGATCTGGAGATGGCTGCAGTGGTCTTTGCACTCAAGATCTGGCGACATTATCTGTATGGAGAGTCGTGCCAGATATTCACTGACCACAAGAACTTAAAGTATATATTTCAGCAGCGAGACCTGAACCTTAGACAGCGCCGATGGATGGAGTTGGTGAAGGACTACGATTGTGAGATCTTGTATCACCCGGGCAGGGCGAATGTAGTGGCGGATGCTTTGAGCAGGAGGCCCGGGGTAGTCTATCCTGCTTGAGCGCAGTGCAGAGGCAGTCGTCGGCAGATTGGCAGATCTTATGCGACAGCCGAGTACAGTTCGAGTTTACGCCGATCGGAGGACAGATTGCGCATGTTCATGCACGCCCACATTTGCTTGACCGCATACATGAGGCACAGCACAGTGATGACCGCTGTTCAGAGATCAGGACACAGATAGGACAGGGCAGATTTTCCGAGTTCGTGATCGATGATCAGGGGATACTACGATTTGGAGCTAGACTGTGCGTACCAGATGCTGAGGGATTGCGGCACGAGATTCTTAAGGAGGCACATCGGTCGGTATATAGTGTTCATCCCGGTTCCACCAAGATGTACCATGACTTGAGAGATGTTTACTGGTGGGACGGAATGAAGAGAGACATTGCAGATTTTGTGTCGAGATGCCTGACTTGTCAGCAAGTCAAGGCTGAGCACCAAAGGCCCGCGGGAGAGCTACAGCCGTTACCCATTCCGGAGTGGAAATGAGAACAGATCTCTATGGATTTCATTGTGGGTATACCCAGGACTAGTCGAGGGTATGACTCCATCTGGGTGATCGTGGATCGTTTGACGAAAGCGGCTCACTTCCTACCGGTGAAGAAGACTTTCGGATTTGCTCAGTATGCCCAGATTTACATTGATGAGATTGTACGACTGCACGGAGTTCCGACATGTATCGTGTCCGATAGAGGCATCCAGTTTACCAGCCGACTATGGCAGAGGCTTCAGGAGGCTTTGGGCACTCGTTTGAGTTTCAGCACAGCATTCCATCCGCAGACTGACGGACAGTCAGAGCAGACTATTCAGACTCTCGAGGACATGCTCAGAGCATGCGTATTAGATTTCGGAGGTAGCTGGGATCATCATTTGCCCTTAGTAGAGTTCTCCTACAACAACAGCTACCAGGAGACCATTCAGATGGCACCGTTTGAGGCTCTTTATGGGAGGAGATGCAGATCGCCGACCTGTTGGACGGAGCTCAGTGAGAGTAGTATCTTAGTGCCGCAGATTGTGGAGGAGACGACCACGAAGATCCAGTTGATTCGCGATAGGATGAGAGCAGCCCAGAGGAGGCAGAGGTCTTATGCGGACCGTCGTCGGCGCAGACTTGAGTTTTCTGTTGGTGATCATGTTTTCTTGAGGGTTTCCCCAATGAAAGGCGTGATGAGATTTGGGAATAAGGGGAAGCTTAGTCCTAGATATGTGGGCCCCTACGAGATCCTCGAGCATGTTGGTGCGGTTGCATATCGATTAGCCCTTCCGCCCAGTTTTCCAGACGTACACCCCATATTTAACATTTCGATGCTCCGCAGATATCTTCATGATCCTTCGCATGCGATTCAGCACCCGACGATCCTGCTTGAGCGCGACCTTTCCTATGCAAAGCAGCCGGTGATGATCTTGGATCGACAAGTGAAGAAATTGAGATCGAAAGAGATACCGTCCGTCAAGGTCCTTTGGCGTGGCCAGAGCGGCGAGGAGGTCACTTGGGAGACCCAGAGCGAGATGTGGAAGAGGTATCCCTATCTTTTTGAAGGTGCGTAGAGTTAGATTTTTAAATTCGGGGACCGAATTTCTTTAAGGGGGGTAGATTGTAACACTTTGAATTTCCGTTTGAATGTCCTTCGTGATGATTAGTGATCGTATGTGTTATTATATATGTGTTTATAGGATTATTAGTTATATTTAGTAGTGTTAGCATATTGGGAATTTTCTTGTGTTAGTGCACACATGCACACTTAGCCATTTTGTGACTTAGGGTTTTGGTAGCATGTTATGTAGGGTTCCTAGGCACCCTAATGAGGTCTCACAAGGCATCGAACATACCATTTTCAAAAATTCTAGGTGCCGAGAGACCCGACTACGGATCGTTTGCTAGAAAACCAGGCGAAACATGAACTAGTTAACAATTAACTAAGGGAATACGGAAATACAACCTTTGTAGATCCGGTGCTCCACCTCCATAGCTCCGCAACGAAGTCCTCTCCGCTGTCCAAATCAAATCCGGGCTCTAGCGTCGGCTTTATCGGAGAATAGGCGAGCTAGGTCGTCGATGTCCATGCCGAAGATGATCTACGTCGAGGCATCGCTAGATCAAGCTCCACCTTCACCAAGTCTTGAAAACTTGTGAAGGAAACACACTCTACTACTTGGCAAGAGGTAGAGGATGAAGAAATAGGAGGTGGGTTCTCTTTAGAATTGGATTTCTCACTCTCAAGCTCAAGTTGCCATTGATGGCCTCAAGGTTTCAAACTTGAAGATGAAGAAGAAGATGAGCTAGAATTATGATAAGATTATCCAAAAAAAGAAAAGAATAACAATACTTATCATAATATTAACTCTAGTCAAGTGTAGAGAATGAATCATGGTTAGTGGGAATGGTTAGGGTTAAGGATGAGATAAGAATGGTTGACTTGATCAAAGTTTCATGAAGCTTCAACTAAACTCCAAATTAAGCCACCATTCTTTTCTCCTTTCCAAAAGAATAAACAAATAAATAAATAAATAAAAAATGTGAGAATAAACAAAACCCTAACCACTCTCACAACCATGGTTTAATCTTCACACAAATCCAAGTTAACATGTATCGTCAAACATGATACAATCATGTGCACAAAACTATATCAAATATACAATGTGCACATCCGAGCGAGAAAATCCATTTAAAGTGAACCGATACTAGTTAATGCAAAGTAATATATCAAATATATAATTATGAATTAAATCACTAAATCAACACTTGATTCAATGATCCGGTCATGTCGCACATAACCGACTGGTATCATCAGTAACAACTTATCGAATCAACACTTGATCCGATAACCCGGCTATATCGCATATAACCGATCAATGTCACATCGCGAGAATGAAATATGGTATCACATACACGCATCATTCTCGATCCCGCACATATCTCATATGCGCTCCTATTTCGTTTCGCTTGAGCCAGGAAACCTCTGTGTAGGACTCTAAAGACTCGTCAATACGCCGGCAGCGGATGATGATCATATCAAACATCCACAAGCCGCAAGCGGTCTGCTAAACATAACGGCCACCCGGGTATTGAACGATCTGAAGATCGACGAGCAAGCCCGCTCACACTCCAGTGAATCCAACCAGTAACACTACCGTACAGTCCGGTCTGATCGTCTGATATGTCGCATATCTCGCCTAGGGGTGGTAAAACGTCAGACCCCAATAGCTCGATAAGTCGTGTCGATATGAGGTCTATAACAATTCGAGAAACTACTGGTAACACTTACCAGTAAATCTCAGCAACCCTGGCCAGGGATTTCCTGTTATAGCCAGTCGCACACAGCGCAACATCAACTCCCTATACCGGGAGCGACGAATCCCCTCCTATCGCTCATTGCCTCCATGTGACTCGGGACTGTACCCAAAAACCACCGTTTTGCACGCCCTCTTGTACGTGGTAAGATGGAAATCAAAGCACAGTGGGAACCACACAAGACTCTATGACGATCTCGGGTCAACAGACTACTCTGTACCAGTGTCACCAGAGAACTGCCATCTGACGTGAGGTATAATACCATCTGGGAGTTCTCGGCGAGTCCGTCCAGTGTACCCAGTCTCTACTGAGCACCCGTATATCATCTCTGATGTCAAACACCAATGGATATGGGATCATCCATCGCCCATCTGTATGGGTCGAGAAGGTACACGCTAGTCTACTCTGGTATATCGATGCCCCGTCTCGATACACCCTCGACTAGGGACTTTGAAGGATGTACTTATGGACTACCATGTCCCCACTAGTATGATCCGCATCATAGTCCAGGTAGTCAAGCACACATCCTAAGGGCTTTACCAACATGTAACAGAAAGACAATCAGTATACACGTTAAGGTAAAGATCAACCAGATAGCATACTATCATGTCGAGCAAGAAAGTCCTCCCTATATACGTCCCAGCATCCACTACAATATACATCCTATGTACAGTAATGGCCTCTAGGGCATACATATAACTAACAATCTCCCACTTGCACTAGGGCCATCTGTAGCAGTGGTTGCAGTATCTCATACTCAACCATCCCATAAAAGTCTCTCTCTGGGAAAAGGCCTTTCGTGAGTGGATCCGCTGTGTTTGTCCTCTGAGTCTACTCTCCTAACCTCGATCCCTTGGAGATCAACCATCTCCATGATCATGTGATACTGCCTTAGAATATGTCTGGATCACTGATGGGACGGACGTTCCTTGGCATAAGCCACAACTCCATTGTCACACAATGGGAGGAACAAAGTTCATCTTATGAACTAATATACACCCAGACTGCCTCTTTGGTAGCATCTTAAGTAGCGATGTATCCTGCCTTTATCGACTAGTATGTCACGGTATCTAGCTTGGAACTCTTCCAACATACCGTCCCTTTACTGAGGGTAAAGACAATGCCTGTGACTGACTTTCAGTCGTCTTTATCACCCTGGAACCCTTCCAGTGATTCTCCCCAGGATCGATTGATACCATCTCACTACATCTAGTGAGAATTCTAACATCCATTTAGATCTATCTCATAGATCCAAAACCCAGGATTTAGTAGGTATCATCTTGATCCTACTGGAGAATGCTTGTGATAAGCGGAGATCGACCGAGCGTAGCATAGGAAACTCCTTCCCCATCAAGAGTATGTCATCCACGTACTCTACGAGGATCGTCACCATACTCCCTACTACCTTTTTGTTTATACAAGGTTCATCTACCATTTTGATGATGTCAAACTGTTTGACTAATCCATCAAAACAGATGTACCAACTCCGCGATGCCTGCTTTATCCTATAAAGCATCTTGCACACGTTTCCGCTGCTCCCACTGTCTACGAAGCCCTCTGGCTGTATACTTATAGACGCTCTCTTCCAAAATATCATTTAGAAAAGCAGTCATGACACCCAACCACCAGATATCGTAGTCATGGTATGTAGCCGTGGTAAGTAGGATCTGGATGGACTTAAGCATAGATACTTGAAAAGGTTTCATCATTATCCACGCCTGGTTGATGACGAAAACCTTTAACAAGTCTAGCTTTGAAAGTCTCAACTTTTCCATATACACCAAGTAATCTTCTCAAGATATACTTGCTCCTGATGGGGATTTTGTTGGAGATAGTGCCCTCAGAGTCAATTATTGGGTCACAGGCACGTGATTGCAATGATTGAGGGGAGGACCTATCCCGGTAGGACAGTCTTACTCGAGATGATAGTATGCTATCTGGTTTATCTTTATCATCGTGTACTGCTTTAGGTGACCTTACGAGTCGCTATTACACGTTGATAAAGCCCCTAGGATTCTTGCTTGACTTCCAGCAGTATGAGGGCGATCATATAAGTGGGAGCTGGGGTCTATAAGCACATCCTTAAATGGTCCCTAGTCGAGGGAGTTTCGAGACAGGGCATCGATTCTCCACAGTAGACTAGTGTATACAGTCGAGACCCCGACGAGGGGCGGTGGCCGGTCTCACAAGCCACTGGTGTCAGTTGATTCACCTAAGATGTATACAGGTGCTCATTGGGTTATGAGTACACCGGACAGGACTCGCCGGGAACCTGCTAGTTGGGATATACCAGACGTCAGATAGCAGTTCCCAGGTGACATGTGTACAGGTTAGTTCATCGACCTGGGATCGTCATTTGTCTCATGTGAGTTCCCACTGTACTTTGATTACTACCCTACCACGGCTCAAAGGAGTCGTGCAAACAGGTTTTAGTTGGGTACAGTCCCGAGCCACATGGAGGCAGTGAGCGGATCTGCAGGGGTTCGTCTCTCCCGGTATTGGGGGTGAGGTCGTGCTGTGTCTAGGAGAGCCTGAACATGAAAAGTCCTTGGCCAAGGCAGGAGATTTGCTGGTAGGTATTCCAGTAGTATCTCAGGGTGTTCTGGGCTACACTCCGACACGACTTGTACCGCTTTTGGGGGTCTGACTTTTACCAACCCCCTAGGCCCGCCATGCGATGCTCATAGACGAACGGACCGGACTGTACGGATATTGTCACTGACAGGCTCAGTAGGGTGTCAGGCTGAGTTCGCTCGCAGACGTCCCTTTTGGTCAATACCTGGTGGCCCGTTACGTATTGGCTTATACCTCTGACGTGCTAGTGGTTAAATCTACAGCCATAGTATTGACGAGTCTTTAGAGTCCACCACACAGACAGTTACTCAAGTTTCGGGCGAAACGCTGTAGAGGCCGTATGGAGATATGGCAGGGTTCGATCAGATACGTGCGGTATTGCACGGATCATGATCGGACGGTTTTTACTAGCCGGCTTTGGCTTAAGCCGGATACTAGTATTAGATAGTGTAGTTTTGTCTCTTTGCATTTGTGTTCAGTGCGAATACAAATGCGGGCATGTGTTTGCAGTTGTGGGGTTTTCCTGTAATTTATTACGGGATCGGTTTTTCTGAAGTTGCCAGTTTGCATTCCGTTCCGGCCGGTTTTCTCTTTTTCCTTCTCGGCCGGACTTTTGATGGAAGGGGGTTATTTGCAATTTGCAAATAACTCTTTTGTGGAGGGCTTCCTTGCTTTTGTTCCTTCTTATCATCATGAGATGCCTTTCTTGTCCCTTTCTTAGCTTTTCATGTGATGGTTATGTGATGATGAGATTAGATGAAGGATTGATTTGGATTGGAATTGATGTGAGCCTTTTGTTGATTTATCATTTCTTTTTCACATGATAATTCTTGGAGAATTCTTTTTCTCTCTCCAATCTCATTTCTAGAGAGAGGGGGCCGGCCATTCTTGAGGGAGAGAGATGAGAGGATCATTTTTTTTAGTGGTGGAAATTCTTCATCTCATTTCATGCTTTTATGCTTGCAAAAATCCCAAGCTTCTCTCCTTCATTCATTCTCCTCCTCAAATCCCTCCATCAAGGCAACTTCCATAAACCCTAAAGAGACAACTCACTACACTGTTCTATAGCAAGCCTTGGACGCGTCGGCTAGCCAACTTCGCGCCCGAGTTGCCTCGGTCAAGAGGCGGGAGCCCGTAAAAGATTCCGGCTACGTGGTGCCCTTTCCGACGAGCGAGGAGGTGACGGAGATTCCGCGGGAGATCGGAGTGGAGACGAAGACCGAAGGACACGGATCGCTTGGTATAACATCTCTACTCTTTTCCTTTTTGCTAGCTAGCTAGGTTAATGGCCCGATCCGGGTAAAAAGTCCGCGGTGGTGCCGTTTTGCAAAGTTCGCAAAGTTTTTGTTTTCCGCGTTTCCGGCGTCGGATCGACGGCCGGGGCGCCCCCGCGGGCTTACATTGGTATCAGAGCCAGGCCGTTAACCTACCTAGCTAGCTCTAGTATGTTTAGTGCTCGATCGAACGAAAATCCCCAAAAACCGTATTTTGTGCACATGTGTTCTCTGTTAAAATTTTTTGAGCTCCTAAAATTTTTCAGGTTGTTTCAGAGGCATGTACAACAAATTATAAGAATTCTGGGAAAATACGATCCACTGATTCCTCACTTCGACCGCGGAAGCGCGGCCAAAACCCTGGTTTGGCCGCGCTTGCGCGGCGGAAAAGAGGAATCGTGGCACCATATTTTCCCAGTAAGCTTATGTGTTGGAAATAGGGCTTTTGGGATATTTTCTTTGGGCCCAGATTTTCTGTAAGTGCTACAGTAGTGTGTGGGGCCCACTTTGATAAATTTGTTCGATCGGATATTTTAAACATGCTAGTTCACAGTTTTTACATTATATCTGCGACCGTGAATGTCACTTGATCGGTAAGTCCCGTCTAACTGCTATAGCCCAGTTAGACGGATTTGCGAACGTGACTTTCACGTTGATGTTCTGTGATTGTACTGTGTTGTTGCGGATCGGTCGTGGGGGATAGCCTGGTTGCAGTGGTAGTACAGTTTTGTTTTATATGTACATTTGATATTGCGGGGCGAGCGTCCGACATGTGGACTGCCGTCACTGCCTGTTTGTATTATTATTTTGGGGCACGACCTGGTCGCGGTCGATGTACCCGTTGTATGTATATTTTACTTTCTATACTAGGATTACCCCGCGGAGGGGTGCACGGATAGCCGGGTTCTGGAGGGCAACAAGCCCGCATCTCATGGCATTGAGACAGAGGGGGCTTCACTCTAGAATTGGCGGGCTATTCGCTGCACTCGTAGGGGGTATAGGGTTGACCCAGGAGGGGTGCCCAAGTTACCGGATTCCGAGAAGTGCTGGGTGGTCCATTCACAGTGCTGAATGGGGCTGCCTCGCTTCAGGTTTTGGCGGGTAACTTGCCGCACCCGTAGGGGTCTAGGATTTCATTGCACAGGCTATCCACACGACCAGGGGAACGTCGGGTTTCAGCAGCGGCTCTGTGAAACCCGGGGATCCCAGATATCTGTATTGATCTGTGTTGCTATACATTTCTGTGTTGCTTTTTATCACGCCTTGAGCGAAATACTATATATTGGTATATATATTAGTAGATGTTGTATATGTTTTTCATCCGCGCTAGTCCAGTCCCCGCTCTGTCGTTAGTTAGCTAACCTAACGGGTGATGACGGGACCCAGTGGCGAATGCGGATGGCATATACGTACGTCAGTATATTTTCGTTCTTTGTGGTGTGATCAATTGATGGGACTGCGTTGATTCGGATCAATGCAAGTTAAACAAACCTATCTGATGTTGTTGGAACACTTTTTCAAAAAGCTATTATTGCAAGGGCGTTCTCTTTTGTTTTGCACAGTGGTATTCATTTGGAATATCCTGCTCCTCAGTCGACGAGGCAAAGGCCGAGATCCCTTCACCGGGAGTGACCCCTTGGACAGAAGTTTGCGTCAGGGCATTAACTTCACTATAGCCGATTACTTTTGCTTTGCACCGTGGTATTCAGTTAGAATATCCTGCACCTCATTCTACGGGGAAAGAGCCGAGATCCCTTCACCGGGAGTGACCTCTTTAGCAAAGGTTTTCGTCACTATATTTTTCTAAAAAGCTATCCGTTCCTTCAGCGATATCAAGTTCATTACGTTAAAGGTTTTCGCCAGAAACCATTCGTAGCCCTCCGTCATTTCAGTTAAATATTCGGTAGTATTCAAGCTATGTATTTTGACCTCACGCCAAGGCATAGTGTTTGGTAGCTGCCGGGTATTTATCTGTTGCATAGATAGATGCGTTGGTTTGGGACAGTCGTACTACTATTTTGGCCTACGTCAAGGGTATGTACGGGTGGGTTCAAATTAACCAGGATAATGACGGGTAGAACTTGACATGTGACTTATGATATTTTGACCTCACGCCAAGGTCATAAGAGCATGGGGTAAAAATCCACATCGGGAGTTTCAAAAGTACTGAAACTTGCCAGGTATGCGCATACCTTCTGGAGTGTGATAGCGTGAGCGGATTCCGTCACGTTATCATGCGATGATAGTTGGATCCCGATTCCCACTGATGAGTTGGTTTACTCCTCGGGTGATCCCGGCTAATTCTTCTTTCAGGTTTGGGGAAGAATTTGACGTTACAGTGGGAGGTTTCCAGATTAGATAAATTGGTAACCATTCTGATCTAGGTTAGAGTGCACGCTGAGTGTTTCTTTTCTCTCTCTCTCTGGCAGCGACCATTGACCCGACCCTAGACTATGACTCAGTGACCAAGTTGACCGAACCTTCTTAACACAGGCTTTTGGATTGTCAGAGTTGCAAACCTCATTGCCACTCCTACTTTTACCCTTTTCTCCAGGACACCCCGTATTACTACGAACGTCCACTTCCATTGGACAAAACCATCGTATGGTTATATACGAACTCGAAGGACTTCGAGGATGGTTTCAGGTTCTGGAGAAAACGAATAGGACTATTCAGTTGTCTTTACCTTTTACCTTCTCTCAGGTTGCGAGTACTCCTTGGTTTAGGAGATAGTACACCTATTACGCAAATTGGATAGTCTTCTTCCAAACCTTAGGCTGGTGCCGAACAGTGGGGAATGAAGAAAGCCAATTAGCCTAAACGGTGTACAGAAGGTATTAAGTTCAGACAAAGCAAGGGATTAGTAAGAGGGCAAAGTAAATTGCGACTGCTATTCACGACCAAACCATGTACTTCTTTGTCAATCCAAAATCACCTATGAATTAAGTTCATTCGGTTGTCTTTTATCCTCACCTTCTCTCGCATTGCGAGTGCTCCTAGGACTAGGACAGTACACCCATTATGCTTATTGGATAGTCTTCTTCCAAACCATAGGCTGGTGCCGAACGGTAGGGAAGGAAGAAAACCATTTGGCCTAAAGGGGTGTACAGAAGGTAATGACTAAAGACATGTAAAGGGATTTGGAGAGGTGGCAAAGAATTATACAGTTATAGTTGTGAATCTGGATAATGGAAGAGGCATTACTAGGAATACCAGCATACCCCATCGAAACATTTCAATGTTTCAGTTTCACTGTGTACTGTTAAAAGAAAACTGATTTCCCGATTAGACACTTACTCCAGGGTATGTATTTACCAGGTTGGATTCTCACATCTGTATGGTTTTACAGACGATGAGTGGGAGTAAGTTATTGGGAATTAGGTGACCATCCTCATTATATCGGGATTCGTTGTAATCGGTGATATTTGAGGAAGTCACCTGGGTTGTTTGCCGGTTGGCAAATATTTGGTTTTGAATATCCGTTGTTGTGCACCGATTTCAAATTGATATATCTGTACGTCTATTTTTATAGAGTGAGATATACTTTTTGAAATTATGTCTATGACATTTACCTATACCAGTGGATGGTTAGGTAAGGAGCATTGAACAGCGGTGTAATTCTTCTTAACCAAAAGTACAGTTTTCAACCTACGACACACAGTGAATGAGTTGTTAGACTCAGCGGACTTATACAGAGTATTGTATATTGTCCAGTGTCCATTAGGACAGAGGGGTTGGTCCTCGTACTATATTCTGTTTACTTTTAACTTCTCTAGTTCTTAGACATGTGTTTCGTAGAAACACAGGGTCTAAGTTTTGAGGAGTTATAGGTATAAGAATACAGTAGAGAACCAGGTATCGCAAGTATCGGGATTCTTCAAGGTGATCGAAGATGTAGATACTTGTGTATGGTATTCAGTTGATAGTAATGATTAAGAGAACTTGCTTCTCTTTCAGGTTACTCATAATTGGAAGTACTCCTAAGTTGAGTAACGCTGATCGGCCTCTCTTCCATTTACTTGACATGCACTGGAGACAGCTGCATGATTTGAATCTGATTCAATTAAATCAGTGCCTCTGGTTCTTGGATATAGAACAGTTCATATCTTGACATTGTTAAGATACGGGGAGTTGTCCGGCTTATGCTTAAAACCAGACACTGGACAACTCAAGGCACGTTTCAGTAGTGGCTGTTTGTGGGTTGACCCGGGCTATGACGAGGGTTGACTTTCTACCATCTGGAAGATCAATAGTGATATTGTTCTTGACTCGCCACAGTTTTAACAAAAATGGACTTTTTCAGAAAACAGTAGTGGGAGTATGGTAGAACTGGAAGTGATTCCAGAACCGCAAACGATTACTGAAGATTTGATAAGAACCTAAAGATTCAATCTGGTTTGACATTCCATTGGCCACTCCGCAGATAAGGTGGGTAACCTCAGGCACCCGAGAGATACTTCGGTATACTCAAGGACAGTGGCAGGGAGGTTCTTGTTTACCCAGACTTGCCTTTGCTGTTGTTCCAGGCTGCGAGACCCGGCGGGAGGATGAGTATAGCGTCGTTCTAAACTGGCTTTAGAAGTGAACGTCTATATGACTCTGCCAGAGGGTTGTCGTAGTCAGTGGAAGCAGCGGAAGCATTGGTGGATATCAGGCTTATGTCTATTTATAGACTAAAGCAGATATAGCGGAGATAGATCATCTATTTCTGATGTGACAGTCATAGGTTTGACTTCATCAGAATAGGGGATGGATCTGTTGAGAAGGTAGTAGGGTGTGATGTCCTGGTATTTGATGACATACACGGAGTAGGAAGTGATATTCCTATACTACGATCGGTTATACTTTGGTCGTCACACAGTAGTTTCTCCACAAAGGACTTGGATATTATATCAGACATTCTGGTTACTAGATCTATGGTTTTAGATCTAGATTTGGGTGGTTTCCCAATCTGGGTACTTTGACAGCATTCTATGAGTATTTAGAATGGACGACTCCTGGCACGGTAGTGTACCTGCAGGTAATGGAGTCACCCTCTCTAAAGGTGTCTTACAGACTAAAGGGGAGAGGGATACGCATGATTGACAGATCACTTGCTTAGGCAACTGAGTCAATCATGAGATGTCAAGTACCACACCAGATGTTGTTCTTGCAGTAGGTGCAATAAGTTGATATTAATCCAATCCTGGAGAAACAGTCGGAAGCAGTTTTAGAACATAAGTGGATGTTCTAGGGATATGATAACGGCAGTCTTCTTCGGGAGACAGTTATCATTCCAGGCTTCCAAAGTGACCTGGATGGCAGAGTGGCTGTCAGAGTTATAGTTTTTCCTCTAACGAGGGGCAGTATTTTGGACAGGTGGTCCAGGAGGATACTGAGGGAAGGCATGGCGCAGGATACTGATTGAGTTCAGTTGTCGATACAGTCTAAGAAGTTTGGATTTGGAGTTCATTTATGAGCTAGGTCCCATCAGACATCCAGACGTTCTAAGACAGGTATTGCTCATTTCGGGAGATGGCTTTCTCCGCGAACATGGGATATAGAGAGACATAGAAAGAAACATCAAAGCGGATCCACTCACTGAGGCTATTCCTCGATCGCAATAGTCTCGCAAACGAGCTTTGTGAGACTGACTAGTAGAGGAGTTGGGTGTTCGGTATCACACGGGCTGTGAGTATGCGACATCGCAATAATTAGCCTCGAGTGCAAGTGGGAGATTGTTGGAGATAGTGCCCTCAGAGTCAATTATTGGGTCACAGGCACGTGATTGCAATGATTGAGGGGAGGACCTATCCCGGTAGGACAGTCTTACTCGAGATGATAGTATGCTATCTGGTTTATCTTTATCATCGTGTACTGCTTTAGGTGACCTTACGAGTCGCTATTACACGTTGATAAAGCCCCTAGGATTCTTGCTTGACTTCCAGCAGTATGAGGGCGATCATATAAGTGGGAGTTGGGGTCTATAAGCACATCCTTAAATGGTCCCTAGTCGAGGGAGTTTCGAGACAGGGCATCGATTCTCCACAGTAGACTAGTGTATACAGTCGAGACCCCGACGAGGGGCGGTGGCCGGTCTCACAAGCCACTGGTGTCAGTTGATTCACCTAAGATGTATACAGGTGCTCATTGGGTTATGAGTACACCGGACAGGACTCGCCGGGAACCTGCTAGTTGGGATATACCAGACGTCAGATAGCAGTTCCCAGGTGACATGTGTACAGGTTAGTTCATCGACCTGGGATCGTCATTTGTCTCATGTGAGTTCCCACTGTACTTTGATTACTACCCTACCACGGCTCAAAGGAGTCGTGCAAACAGGTTTTAGTTGGGTACAGTCCCGAGCCACATGGAGGCAGTGAGCGGATCTGCAGGGGTTCGTCTCTCCCGGTATTGGGGGTGAGGTCGTGCTGTGTCTAGGAGAGCCTGAACATGAAAAGTCCTTGGCCAAGGCAGGAGATTTGCTGGTAGGTATTCCAGTAGTATCTCAGGGTGTTCTGGGCTACACTCCGACACGACTTGTACCGCTTTTGGGGGTCTGACTTTTACCAACCCCCTAGGCCCGCCATGCGATGCTCATAGACGAACGGACCGGACTGTACGGATATTGTCACTGACAGGCTCAGTAGGGTGTCAGGCTGAGTTCGCTCGCAGACGTCCCTTTTGGTCAATACCTGGTGGCCCGTTACGTATTGGCTTATACCTCTGACGTGCTAGTGGTTAAATCTACAGCCATAGTATTGACGAGTCTTTAGAGTCCACCACACAGACAGTTACTCAAGTTTCGGGCGAAACGCTGTAGAGGCCGTATGGAGATATGGCAGGGTTCGATCAGATACGTGCGGTATTGCACGGATCATGATCGGACGGTTTTTACTAGCCGGCTTTGGCTTAAGCCGGATACTAGTATTAGATAGTGTAGTTTTGTCTCTTTGCATTTGTGTTCAGTGCGAATACAAATGCGGGCATGTGTTTGCAGTTGTGGGGTTTTCCTGTAATTTATTACGGGATCGGTTTTTCTGAAGTTGCCAGTTTGCATTCCGTTCCGGCCGGTTTTCTCTTTTTCCTTCTCGGCCGGACTTTTGATGGAAGGGGGTTATTTGCAATTTGCAAATAACTCTTTTGTGGAGGGCTTCCTTGCTTTTGTTCCTTCTTATCATCATGAGATGCCTTTCTTGTCCCTTTCTTAGCTTTTCATGTGATGGTTATGTGATGATGAGATTAGATGAAGGATTGATTTGGATTGGAATTGATGTGAGCCTTTTGTTGATTTATCATTTCTTTTTCACATGATAATTCTTGGAGAATTCTTTTTCTCTCTCCAATCTCATTTCTAGAGAGAGGGGGCCGGCCATTCTTGAGGGAGAGAGATGAGAGGATCATTTTTTTTAGTGGTGGAAATTCTTCATCTCATTTCATGCTTTTATGCTTGCAAAAATCCCAAGCTTCTCTCCTTCATTCATTCTCCTCCTCAAATCCCTCCATCAAGGCAACTTCCATAAACCCTAAAGAGACAACTCACTACACTGTTCTATAGCAAGCCTTGGACGCGTCGGCTAGCCAACTTCGCGCCCGAGTTGCCTCGGTCAAGAGGCGGGAGCCCGTAAAAGATTCCGGCTACGTGGTGCCCTTTCCGACGAGCGAGGAGGTGACGGAGATTCCGCGGGAGATCGGAGTGGAGACGAAGACCGAAGGACACGGATCGCTTGGTATAACATCTCTACTCTTTTCCTTTTTGCTAGCTAGCTAGGTTAATGGCCCGATCCGGGTAAAAAGTCCGCGGTGGTGCCGTTTTGCAAAGTTCGCAAAGTTTTTGTTTTCCGCGTTTCCGGCGTCGGATCGACGGCCGGGGCGCCCCCGCGGGCTTACAGATTTAACCCTTCAGATATAGCAACCAAAGTCCATACTTTGTTGGTGTATAAGGATTCCATCTCAGATCACTAAGCATCCAGCCATTCTTACAGTGTCTTACTCCTGATGGCCAGCTAGAAACTAGTTGGGTCATCATCTCATGATGTAATCCTCGCTCCCACTGTCATAGAGAAACCGAAGTATCTCTCAGGTGGGTGAGGAACCCTACTAGATCGGCGGAGAGGCTGAGGTTCGTTGGAATCTACTGAATCCTTTGGTTCTTTCAAATCATCTGCTGTAGTTTGTATAGCTGGAACCTTTCCAGTTCTACATAACTTACATTGCCTTGAGCTTGTCCGGATTTTGCTTTTAGACATAGGCCGGACAACCCCAAATCTTAACTAGCTTAAGACATGGGCTCTTCCCTTTCCATATCACATATGAAGTGGTAGGCAACTGATTTGATTTGAACCCTATTCAATAGGTATGCAACTTCTCAAGTGCATAACTCCCTAAAGGAATTAGGTAACTCAGTAGTACTCATCATAGAGCACACCTTATCACATAGGGTGTGATTGCTCCGCCCCGATATACCATCGTGCTATGGTGTATTCGGAGGAGTAATGCTGAGAGAGAATCTCATTCTCCTTTAGAATAGTCCAGGATTTCCGTGCACAAGTATTCTCCTCCCTGATCTCATCATAGGACATAATACTTATACCCGTATATCTGGTTCTCTACTTCTAACTTATATTCTGTGAATATCTCAAAAGGTTCGGACTTGTGTTTCAACAGGAACATAGGTCTGAAACTCGAAAGATTATCAGAGAACGTAATGAAGTATAAAGAACCAGTCCTGGCAAGTGTAGACAGGGGACCTACATACATCAACATGTATCATCCCAAGAGTTCACTAACTCTTTCTCTGTTTCCAGTAAACGGAGCTATGGTCATCTTATCTTTGTGACATGACTGGCGAGTTTCACAAGATGTAAATTCAAACTGATTTAAATATGCATCTAAATGTAACTCCAGCCAGTCGGGTCACATTGATATGACCTAGTCTACAATGCCTCAAGAAGGATTCGTTCATTTCTGAACTCTTCCTCTTGTGTGTGTTCCGTATACTAAGAACTGTGGTTTGATTTAGAACATTAATGCTTTTAGATAACGTGCCTGAGCCGATCAACTTTTGATATAGGAAATGTTCAAAACATTATCCAACAATACAAAATTTTATCATTTCTTTACTGATAAAGAGACTGATATGATTTTGTATATCAGGTTCGGTATCTAATAACATTCGTTCAGAATCAATGTATTGTTAATACAGGGTGACAGTGACCAACAGACTTGGATGCAACACTTGCCCCGTTTTCTGCCTCATGAAACTTATCACCCGTTCTCAGTTCTCTACCTTTCTGTAGCCCTATGTAACAAATTACATATCTGGGATCCTGATCTGGTATCACATAACCAGGACGTAGAGAATACAGAGAAACAGTTCTTTGTAATGAACACACCCGAAGATGATGCATCATCATGCACTCTCCTCGTTTGGGCGGCACGGGAATTCTGGTAATCCCCAATTTCCTGCTCTGTCTTATAACAATTATAAGTTGGAGCGGGACCAACGTTCCCCAGCTCAGTATAACAAGCGGGTTCGGTCAATATTCCGTTTTATTATCTTGATTAAGGCGTGATATGGTCGCTACCTGGAGAGAGAGAGAAGAAAACACTCAGCGTGCGCTCTGTCAAGAATAGATTGGTTTTTATTTTATCTAATCAGGATGGCTCCCACTGCTTTTTATCAAATCTTCCTTCAAACCCTAAAAGGAAAGACTAGCCGGGATTAATTACACACTACAAGTTCGCCAATCTTTCAGTCAGGCCAGTGTCGGTACTTTGAGGGAGGTCCCCCGTGCTTTCGCACGAACCTAATTAATGTAAACCTCGTTTTCCCAGAGGCGTAACCCCGTTAACACCTTTCTAGACACCTACTTGATCGGCTAATTGTAATGTGTAAAACTCTCCCAGGAGTAACACTTACTCGCAGCGGGTATCGGGATCCAACTATCTCATAGAAGGTATGCAATCTCATTGCAAATTTCAACACTTGAAATTCCCGATAATCTTTTGCCCCTAGCGTCCTATGACCTTGACGCAGGCCTACAAACCATAGTCCGCTAGTCAAGTTCAACCCGTCATTTCCTGATTGAATTAAACCCACCCGCACGACCCTTGACGCAGGCCAACAAAGTCGCACGACTACCCTAATCCAATCACATCATATGCTTATGCAGATAAGCACCAGTTAGCTACCGCACACTACGCCTTGACGCAGGCCAACAAACGTAGCACGAATACTAACTACTACTTATCTGAAATGACGGAGGGCTACGACAGGTTTTTCTGAAAACCTATTGCGTAATGAACTTGATATCGTTGTAGAATCAAATGAATTTTGAAATGGAGTGCTTTTGAGGCTTTTCTAGTTTTGCTAAAGGAGTCACTCCCGGTGAAGGGATCGTCGGTCCTTTCCTCGTCGAATGAGGTGCGGGATATATCACATATATCACTGTGCAAAGCAAAAACACTTAAAAGCAATCAAAAAACAAACCGAGTGTGTAGCATCTGCCAGTTATTGCTAAAGGAGTCACTCCCGGTGAAGGGATCTCGGTCCTTTCCTCATCGAATAAGGTGCAGGATATATCTCATATACCGCTGTGCAAAGCAAGAACTGTAGCTACCTGTTTTATTTTGAAATTCGATTCTACAACATCTTAGGTTTCTTTTATTTCATTAATCATATTAATGAAGTCCCATCATTTAAGTACCTAAACATCACAGATAAATACGACGTACACTTATGCCATCCGCATTCGCCTCGATGTCCCCTCGTGCACCGTTAGGTTAGGTAACTAACAGCAGAGCAGGGCAGGGCTAGCACGGGTGTAAAACATAAGTAACGTCTATATAATATATCATATATACTATATGCTATATCTATCACAGAACATCACATGATCACATCACAGATATCGCAGCAGAAGAAACATATGAAATATTGGATATATTAGGACGTCCGTGTTTTCAATACGAGCCAGTATAAAACACGGATTCTACGGTTGTGATGAATAGCCAAACCCACACCCCTAGACCCCTACGAGAGCGGCAAGCAACCCTACCAATTCTGGAGTTAGGAGACCCAGACTCGACTCCTCGAGTTGGTCTCCCACTGGACTCCAGAACCCGGTTACTTGTGCTCTCCTCCTTGGGTCTATCCTAGTGCGGAAAAGTAAATAATATACAAACGGTGACAACTTTCGCAACCTGGAAGTGTCCCAAAAAAAGAATATTACATACAAGTTTTTACATGAATGAAAATGAAAAACACTCATCTCACATAAAAACCCCCGGCTATTCAAACACAACGATCCAATATAACATATCCAGCAACACATAACATCACATGTCATCAACGTAAGTAAATATGCGCATCCCAATTGTCATTGACATATAGCAACGAAACCGGCGATATCACATATTACACTTACGGTCACAGAAAAGAAAGTGTAAAACTACAACAGTTGGAATCCGCAACCTCCTCAGACATCGCATGCCTGACCAAATGAATTCCTTAGACATCACATGCCTAACAATTATAAACCCCGCATTTTAGTCTCATTATCGAAAACACATTTCAATATTAAAGTCGGGCAATTCAACAAGATTCCCGACAGTCTGATCGAATACTCGTCGCAAACTTTAGTAGGCGGCCGCACCCCCGATACCGTCGACGAAGTGCACCAAGGCGGAACACCGCTGCCGCGAGCACCCGAACGGATGCTTTCGGCGACGGGGTTCTCCTACAGTCACTTGGTCGGGGCTATGGAGTGAGGCTGTCTATTAAGTTTACCCGGCGAGTATCCGCGTACGCTACGTGATTGCGACGGACTTTTCATCACATCAAAATTCCGTGGCAACCAATCAAGTGAGACTAAATTGCTATGTTTATAACATTCATTCAGTTATCTCATAACTTCTTGTGAATTCCAATTATTGTATCCCATTCCAGATAATTAGAAAATGTTAAACTTTCCGATTGAACATTCGAACACCCAAATTTTCCCGATACAGATCAACACATGAAATAAGTCTAACAACATTCAGTTCGTGCCTCAGTACCAACGGTCCAGCCGTAGAAGGGTCAAGCCAACGCCTCACATGTGGCACGCCGTACTGCCCCAAACCCTAAGGTTCAAAGGGCAGTTCAAGACGGTCACATAATCGAGTTAAGGTTTGTTGTCTTCTAGAGGGTCCATCGCGTTACTTGCACTACTTAGAACGTCGTTAAACTACGGAAAAATCCAACACTTGGAAATTTCCCGACAGAGGAAAAATTGGGTATTTATATCCGGTCGAACTTTTTAACATATTCTAAAATTTATCCGGAAAGCCACATAGACAAAATCTGATACTCCGATCGAAACACCGAATCCCCAAATCAACTCCAGAAAATTCAACTCTTGAATAAATTTTAAAAATACCCAGAAAATCCAGCATAATTTAATAAGAGTTACTGTGCAAACATACGAGGATGACGTCATCAAGGTGCGGCGGAACCGCCGCATAATGCAGGATTATGCCGCGCTTCCGCCGCGGGATTTACTGTTCGTGGGAAAAAAATTGCACCGTAATTCTTATAATTCCCTGCTGAATTTTTTACGCATTTTTAATTTGGAAAAATCCCAGAATTTCGAAAAAGTCCAGAGAGCTATTTTGGGTTCGGATTTGTGTTTCGATCGGACTTCAAAGTCCGTCTAGACTTCCCCTAAGGCTCTAGCTAGGCTCTGATACCACTGTAGGGTTCCTAGGCACCCTAATGAGGTCTCACAAGGCATCGAACATGCCATTTTCAAAAATTCTAGGTGCCGAGAGACCCGACTACGGATCGTTTGCTAGAAAACTAGGCGAAACATGAACTAGTTGACAATTAACTAAGGGAATATGGAAATACAACCTTTGTAGATCCGGTGCTCCACCTCCATAGCTCCGCAACGAAGTCCTCTCCGCTGTCCAAATCAAATCCGGGCTCTAGCGTCGGCTTCATCGGAGAATAGGCGAGCTAGGTCGTCGATGTCCATGCCGAAGATGATCTACGTCGAGGCATCGCTAGATCAAGCTCCACCTTCACCAAGTCTTGAAAACTTGTGAAGGAAACACACTCTACTACTTGGCAAGAGGTAGAGGATGAAGAAATAGGAGGTGGGTTCTCTTTAGAATTGGATTTCTCACTCTCAAGCTCAAGTTGCCATTGATGGCCTCAAGGTTTCAAACTTGAAGATGAAGAAGAAGATGAGCTAGAATTATGATAAGATTATCCAAAAAAAGAAAAGAATAACAATACTTATCATAATATTAACTCTAGTCAAGTGTAGAGAATGAATCATGGTTAGTGGGAATGGTTAGGGTTAAGGATGAGATAAGAATGGTTGACTTGATCAAAGTTTCATGAAGCTTCAACTAAACTCCAAATTAAGCCACCATTCTTTTCTCCTTTCCAAAAGAATAAACAAATAAATAAATAAATAAAAAATGGGAGAATAAACAAAACCCTAACCACTCTCACAACCATGGTTTAATCTTCACACAAATCCAAGTTAACATGTATCATCAAACATGATACAATCATGTGCACAAAACTATATCAAATATACAATGTACACATCCGAGCGAGAAAATCCATTTAAAGTGAACCGATACTAGTTAATGCAAAGTAATATATCAAATATATAATTATGCATTAAATCACTAAATCAACACTTGATTCAATGATCCGGTCATGTCGCACATAACCGACTGGTATCATCAGTAACAACTTATCGAATCAACACTTGATCCGATAACCCGGCTATATCGCATATAACCGATCAATGTCACATCGCGAGAATGAAATATGGTATCACATACACGCATCATTCTCGGTCCCGTACATATCTCATATGCGCTCCTATTTCGTTTCGCTTGAGCCAGGAAACCTCTGTGCCTCTGTGTAGGACTCTTAAGACTCGTCAATACGTCGGCAGCGGATGATGATCATATCAAACATCCACAAGCCGCAAGCGGTCTGCTAAACGTAACGGCCACCCGGGTATTGAACGATCTGAAGATCGACGAGCAAGCCCGCTCACACTCCAGTGAATCCAACCAGTAATACTACCGTACAGTCCGGTCTGATCGTCTGATATGTCGCATATCTCGCCTAGGGGTGGTAAAACGTCAGACCCCAATAGCTCTATAAGTCGTGTCGATATGAGGTCTATAACAATTCGAGAAACTACTGGTAACACTTACCAGTAAATCTCAGCAACCCTGGCCAGGGATTTCCTGTTATAGCCAATCGCACACAGCGCAACATCAACTCCCTATACCGGGAGAGACGAATCCCCTCCTATCGCTCATTGCCTCCATGTGACACGGGACTGTACCCAAAAACCACCATTTTGCACGCCCTCTTGGACGTGGTAAGATGGAAATCAAAGCACAGTGGGAACCACACAAGACTCTATGACGATCTCGGGTCAACAGACTACTCTGTACCAGTGTCACCAGAGAACTGCCATCTGGCGTGAGGTATAATACCATCTGGGAGTTCTCGGTGAGTCCGTCCAGTGTACCCAGTCTCTACTGAGCACCCGTATATCATCTCTGATGTCAAACACCAATGGATATGGGATCATCCATCGCCCATCTGTATGGGTCGAGAAGGTACACGCTAGTCTACTCTGGTATATCGATGCCCCGTCTCGATACACCCTCGACAAGGGACTTTGAAGGATGTACTTATGGACTACCATGTCCCCACTAGTATGATCCGCATCATAGTCCAGGTAGTCAAGCACACATCCTAAGGGCTTTACCAACATGTAACAGAGAGACAATCAGTATACACGTTAAGGTAAAGATCAACCAGATAGCATACTATCATGTCGAGCAAGAAAGTCCTCCCTATATACGTCCCAGCATCCACTACAATATACATCCTATGTACAGTAATGGCCTCTAGGGCATACATATAACTAACATGTTAACCCTTCTTGTGTTGCATGGTTGCTAACTTATTCCCCACCATTTTAATCTTTTCAAAACCCCATTTTTATAATTCAAATCCAATAAACAAATGAGCATGGTGTTAGGTATGAAACTTTGACTTTTTGACCCCTTTTCTTCTCTCTTCTCTCTCTTTCCCTCATTCTGAAATCCAGCAGCAATTCCAGCAGCAAAACCCCCCCATTTTTCTCCATATTCTCTTCTCTTTTCATTCCCCTTTGATCCATACACAAAACCCTATAGATATCAACTCATTTTCTTCACGAAATCATGGAAAAGTGAGCTTTTTGAGGTGTTTGAAGTAAATCTGCACACTAGAGGGAAAAGCTGAGACTTTTGGTGTTTTACAAGGTT
>CM057340.1:226536386-226541386 GCA_030015575.1 Agapanthus africanus
TGTAACCGTATAATTCTTTGCCACCTCTCCAAATCCCTTTATATGTCTTTAGTCATTACCATCTGTACACCCCTTTAGGCCAAATGGTTTTCTTCCTTCCCTACCGTTCGGCACCAGCCTATGGTTTGGAAGAAGACTATCCAATAAGCAGAATGGGTGTACTGTCCTAATCCTAGGAGCACTCGCAATGCGAGAGAATGTGAGGATAAAAGACAACCGAACAAACTTAATTCCTATTTCTCCTGAACCAGGATCCATCCCCGAACTGGAACAAGTTCCGTTCGAGTTCGTATATAACCATACGATGGATTATCCAATAAACTTGGGATCTTCGTAGTGATACGGAGTGTCCTGGAGAAATACAAAGGTGATTTAGGATTGGCGAAGAAATACTTGGTTTGGTCGTGAATAGCAGTCGCAATTTACTTTGCCCTCTTACTAATCCCTTGCTTTGTCTGAACTTAATACTTGGTTTGGTTTTCTGTACACCAGCCTAAGGTCTGGAAGAAGACTATCCAATTTGCGTAATAGATGTACTTTCTCCTAAACCAAGGAGTACTCGCAAACCAAGGAGTACTCGCAACCTGAGAGAAGGTAAAAGGAAAAGACAACTTAATAGTCCTATTCGTTTTCTCCAGAACCAGAAACCATCCTCGAATAAATTCTTTCGAGTTCGTATATAACCATACGATGGTTTTGTCCAATGGAAGTGGACGTTTGTAGTAATACGGGGTGTCCAGGAGAAAAGGGTAAAAGTAGGAGTGGCAATAAGATTTGCAACTCTGACAATCCAAAAGCCAATGTTTAGAAGGTTCGGTCAACTTGGTCACTGAGTCATAGTCTAGGGTCGGGTCAATGGTCGCTGCCAAAGAGAGAGAGAGAAAAGAAACACTCAGCGTGCACTCTAACCTAGATCAGAATGGTTATCACTTTATCTAATCTGGAAACCTCCCACTGTAACGTAAAATTCTTCCCCAAACCTGAAAGAAGAATTAGCCGGGATCACCCGAGGAGTAAACCAACTCATCAGTGGGAATCGGGATCCAACTATCATCGCATGATAACGTGACGGAATCCGCTCACGTTATCACACTCCAGAAGGTATGCGCATATCTGGCAAGTTTCAGTTCTTTTGAAACTCCCGATGTGGATTTTTGCCCCATGCTCTTATGACCTTGGCGTGAGGTCAAAATATCATAAGTCACATGTCAAGTTCTTCCTATCATTATCCAGGTTAATTTGAACCCACCCGTACATACCCTTGACGAAGGCCAAAATAGTAGTACGTCTGTCCCAAACCAACGCATCTATCTATGCTGCAGATAAATATCCGCAGCTACCAATCACTATGCCTTGGTGTGAGGTCAAAATACATAGCTTGAATACTACCGAATATTTAACTGAAATGATGGAGGGCTACGAATGGTTTCTGGCGAAAACCTTTAACGTAATGAACTTTATATCGCTGAAGGAACCGGATAGCTTTATAAAAAATATAGTGACGAAAACCTTTGCTAAAGAGGTCACACCCGGTGAAGGGATCTCGGCTCTTTCCCCGTAGAATGAGGTGCAGGATATTCCAACTGAATACCACGATGCAAAGCAAAAGTAAATGGCTATAGTGAAGTTATTTCCCTGACGCAAACTTTTGTCCAAGGGGTCACTCCCGGTGAAGGGATCTCGGCCCTTGCCTCGTCGACTGAGGAGCAGGATATTCCAACTGAATACCACTGTGCAAAACAAAAGAGAACGCCCTTGTAATAACAGCTTTTTGAAAAAGTGTTCCAACAACATCAGAATAGGTTTGTTTATCTTGCATTGATCCGAATCAATGCAGTCCCATCAATTGATCACACCACAAAGAACGAAAATATACTGACGTACGTATATGCCATCCGCATTCGCCACTGGGTCCCGTCATCACCCGTTAGGTTAGCTAACTAACGACAGAGCGGGGACTGGACTAGCGCGGATGCAAAACATATACAACATCTACTAGTATATATATAATATATAATTTTCGCTCAAGGTGTGATAAAATCCAACATCACAGAAATGTATAGCAACACAGATCAATACAGATATCTGGGATCCCCGGGTTTCACAGAGCCGCTACTGAAACCCGACGTTCCCCTGGTCGTGTTGATAGCCTGTGCAATGAAATCCTAGACCCCTACGGGCGCGGCAAGTTACCCGCCAAAACCTGAAGCGAGGCAGCCCCCTTCAGCAACGTGAATGGACCACCCAACACTTCACGGAATCCGGTAACTTGGGCACCCCTCCTGGGCCAACCTATACCCCCTACGAGTGCGGCGAATAGCCCGCCAATTCTAGAGTAAAGCCCCCTCCGTCTCAACGCCATGTGATGCGGGCTCGTTGCCCTCTAGAACCCGGCTATCCGTGCACCCCTCCTTGGGGTAATCCTAGTACAGAAAATAAAATATACATACAACGGGTACATCGACCGCAACCTGGTCGTGCCCCAAAATAATAATACAAACAGGCAGTGACGGCAGTCCACATGTTGGACGCCCGCCCCGCAAAATCAAATGTACATATAAAACAGAACTGTACTAACATTGCAACCAGGCTATCCCCCACGACCGATCCGCAACATCACAGCACAACACAGAACATCAACGTGAATGTCATGTTGGAGATAGTGCCCTCAGAGTCAATTATTAGGTCACAGGTACGTGATTGTAATGATTGAGGGAGGACCTATCCCAGTAGGACAGTCTTGCTCGAGATGATAGTATGCTATCTGGTTTACCTTTATCATCGTGTACTGCTTTAGGTGACATGACACGTCGCTATTACACGTTGATAGAGCCCCTAGGATTCTTGCTTGACCACCAGCAGTATGAGGGCGATCATATAAGTGGGAGCTGGGGGTCTATAAGCTTATCCTTAAAAGGTCCCTAGTCGTGGGAGTTTCGAGACTGGGCATCGATACTCCATTAGTAGACTAGTGTATACAGTCGAGACCCCGACGAGGGGCGGTGGCCGGTCTCACAAGCCACTGGTGTCAGTTGGATCACCTAAGATGTATACAGGTGCTCATTGGGTTATGAGTACACCGGACAGGACTCGCCGGGAACATGCTAGTTGGTCATATACCAGACGTCAGATGGCAGTTCCCTGGTGACATGTGTGCAGGTTAGTTCATCGACCTGAGGATCGTCATTTGTCTCGTGTGAGTTCCCACTGTACTTTGATTACTACCCTACCACGGCTCAAAGGAGTCGTGCAAACAGGTTTTAGTTGGGTACAGTCCCGAGCCACATGGAGGCAGTGAGCGTATCTTCAGGGGTTCGTCTCTCCCGGTATTGGGGGTGAGGTCGTGCTGTGTCTAGGAGAGCCATTACACAAAGTCCTTGGCCAAGGCAAGGAGATTTACTGGTAGGTATTCCAGTAGTATCTCAGGGTGTTCTGGGCTACACTCCGACACGACTTGTACCGCTTTTGGGGGTCTGACTTTTACCAACCCCCTAGGCCCGCCATGCGATGCTCATAGACGAACGGACCGGACTGCACGGATATTGTCACTGACAGGCTCAGTTGGGTGTCGGGGTGAGCTTCCTCATCGACGTCCCTTTTGGTCAATAGCTGGTGGCCCGTCACGTATTGGCATATACCTCTGACGTGCTAGTGGTTAAATCCACAGCCATAGTATTGACGAGTCTTTAGAGTCCACCACATTTACAGTTACTCAGCTTTCGGGCGAAAGGTTGTAGAGGCCGTATGGAGATATGGCAAGGTCCGATCAGATACGTGCGGTATTGCACGGATCAGGATCGGACAGTTTGTACTATAGGCCGTATGGTTATATGGCAGGGTTCGATCAGATACGTGCGGTATTGCACGGATCAGGATCGAACAGATATTACTAGCCGGCTTTGGTATAAGCCGGATCCTAGTATAGTACAGTGTAGACTTTGTCTCATTGCATTTGTATTTCGGTCGAAATACAGATGCGGGTGTGTATGCACAGTATCGGGGTTTTCCTGTAATTTATTACGGGACCAGTTTTCTGGAGTTGCCAGTTTGCTTTCCGTTTCGGCCAATTTCTATTGTTCCGTTCATTGGCCGAAGATTGGTGGAGGAGGGTTTATTTGCATTGTTGCAAATAGGCATTAGTGGAGGGGGTTCTTTGCATCTTGATGCATCATGATGGCTTTCATGATGTGCACCATCATTGACTTGTTTTGACTCCATCATGGCTTGACTTTTAAAGTCATGGTTGTTGATGATGTTGAGGGGTATGGTTGTTGAGTGAGGACTTTTCTTTGTGATGATTTCTTTTGAATGATAACCATTCTCTCTCTCTCTCTTGCTTTCCACCCACCCCCTTGTCTTTGTTTTTTCTCTCTCCAATCACACATGATGGGGGGGTGTGGCCGGCCATTCCTCAAAAAGGGGATGGGATTCATTTTCTTTTGGGGTGGGGAAAAATTGTTATGCTCATTCTCTTGTATGCCACATTTTTCCCACCTCTCACCAAGTTCTTCTTCCTCCACAAAAGGGCAACTCCATAAACCCCAAATGAGACTTCTTCTACTACACATTCTACAGCGATTCTTAGGCACGTCGAGTAGCCGGCTTCGTGCCCGAGTTGCCTCGGCATTGAGGTGGGAGCCCGTAAACAAAGTAGGCGATGTGGTGCCCTTCCGGCAAAGTGGCGACGGCGGGACATTCCGCAGGAGATCGGGACCATGACGAGAAGACCGGAGGACTTGGATCGTCGGTATATCTCTATTCCCATTCTTGTAGGTAGCTTAGACTAGTTAATGGTTCGATCCGGAGTTTAGTGCGCGGTGGTGCCGGTTTGCAAAGTCCGCAAAATTTTAGTTATTCACCGTTTCCGCATTCCGGCGTCGGATTGACGGCCGGGGCGCCGCCGTGCACTTACATGTCACGTTCGCAAATCCGTCTAAAAGGGCTATAGCAGATAGACTGGATTTACCGATCGAGTGACATTCACGGTCGCAGATATAATA
>CM057340.1:226548886-226556386 GCA_030015575.1 Agapanthus africanus
AGGCAGTGAGCGTATCTTCAGGGGTTCGTCTCTCCCGGTATTGGGGGTGAGGTCGTGCTGTGTCTAGGAGAGCCATTACACAAAGTCCTTGGCCAAGGCAAGGAGATTTACTGGTAGGTATTCCAGTAGTATCTCAGGGTGTTCTGGGCTACACTCCGACACGACTTGTACCGCTTTTGGGGGTCTGACTTTTACCAACCCCCTAGGCCCGCCATGCGATACTCATAGACGAACGGACCGGACTGCACGGATATTGTCACTGACAGGCTCAGTTGGGTGTCGGGGTGAGCTTCCTCATCGACGTCCCTTTTGGTCAATAGCTGGTGGCCCGTCACGTATTGGCATATACCTCTGACGTGCTAGTGGTTAAATCCACAGCCATAGTATTGACGAGTCTTTAGAGTCCACCACATTTACAGTTACTCAGCTTTCGGGCGAAAGGTTGTAGAGGCCGTATGGAGATATGGCAAGGTCGGATCAGATACGTGCGGTATTGCACGGATCAGGATCGGACAGTTTGTACTATAGGCCGTATTGGTGTATGGCAGGGTTCGATCAGATACGTGCGGTATTGCACGGATCAGGATCGAACAGATATTACTAGCCGGCTTTGGTATAAGCCGGATCCTTGTATAGTACAGTGTAGTGTTTGTCTCATTGCATCTGTATTTCGGTCGAAATACAGATGCGGGTGTGTATGCACAGTATCGGGGTTTTCCTGTAATTTATTACGGGACCAGTTTTCTGGAGTTGCCAGTTTGCTTTCCGTTTCGGCCAATTTCCATTGTTCCGTTCATTGGCCGAAGATTGGTGGAGGAGGGCTTATTTGCATTGTTGCAAATAAGTATTTGTGGAGGGGGTATTTGCTTATTGTTGAATCATGATAGCCTCTCATTGACCTTGACTTCTAGCTTCATGATTGCTTGACTTTTAGTGATCATCATGGTTGTTGATGATGAGTTTGGTGATGATGGTTGGATGAGTGTTGGTTTTGCTTGTGATCATTACTTGATATCATAACCATTCCTTTCTCTCTCTCTTTTGATTATGGTTGTGGTTTTTGATCTCTTTGGTTGATATCATATCACTCCCTCACTCCATGCTCTTCTCCTCACCTCTTTGGCCGGCCACTTAGGATTGGGGCTGTCCAAAAATTGTGTGGGTGTATCTTTGGTTCATATCATGCTCCAAAATACCCACTAGCTCTTCCACATTGTTCTTGTTTCATCCCTCCACCAAATGGCATCTCCACTACCCCAAAAGGAGACACAAGTTCTACTACACATTCTACAGCGAATCTTGGGCACGTCGAGTAGCCGGCTTCGTGCCCGAGTTGCCTCGGCATTGAGGTGGGAGCCCGTAAACAAAGTAGGCGATGTGGTGCACTTCCGGCGACGAGGAGGAGACGGGACTTTTCCGCAGGAGATCGGGACCATGACGAGAAGACCGGAGGACTTGGATCGTCGGTATATCTCTATTCCCTTTCTTGTAGTTAGCTTAGACTAGTTAATGGTAACGATCCGGGTGATAGTGCGCGGTGGTGCCGGTTTGCTAAGTCCGCAAATTTTAAGTTATTCACCGCTTCAGCATTCCGGCGTCGGATTGACGGCCGGGGCGCCGCCGTGCACTTACAGTGGTATCAGAGACTCCCCATTAACTTAGTCTAGCTTTGTGTAATGTGTTTTTGAGTTCCGATCGATCGAAATGTCCAAAAACCCGTATTTGCCCACGACAGTTTTCTGTTAAGTTTTTTTGGTGTCCAAAATTTTTTCAGGTGACAGAAAAGTGATCTACCAAAAAATATAAGAGTTCTGTAAAAATTCGACGATGTAAAGCTACAGTGTGAGCGCGGAACCGCCGCGTAAACCCCATACATGCCGCCCTTCCGCGGCTCACTGTGCACGTCACATCACCAAATTTTTACAGATGTCTTCTGGGTTTATTTCAGGGGTTTTGGAATATTAAAATTGGGCCAATTATTTCTGTGAGTGCTACAGTATTAGTTTGGGGCCCACTTGTTAATTTTTTGGTCAATCGGAAAATCTTAAACACATTTTTCACAGTATTTACATTATATCTGCGACCGTGAATGTCACTCGATCGGTAAATCCTGTCTAACTGCTATAGCCCGGTTAGACGGATTTGCGAACGTGACTTTCACGTTGATGTTCTATGTATTTGCTGTGATGTTGCGGATCGGTCGTGGGGGATAGCCTGGATGCAATGCTAGTACTGTGCTGTTGTATTATGTACATTTGATATTGCGGGGCGAGCGTCCGACATGTGGACTGCCGTCACTGCCTGATTGTATTATTATTTTGGGGCACGACCTGGTTGCGGTCGATGTACCCGGTGTATGTATATTTTACTTTCTGTACTAGGATTGCCCCGCGGAGGGGTGCACGGATAGCCGGGTTCTGGAGGGCAACAAGCCCGCATCTCATGGCATTGAGACGGAGGGGGCTTCACTCTAGGATTGGCGGGCTATTCGCCGCACTCGTAGGGGGTACAGGTTGACCCAGGAGGGGTGCCCAAGTTACCGGATTCCGTGAAGTGCTGGGTGGTCCATTCACGGCGCTGAAGGGGGCTGCCTCGCTTCAGGTTTTGGCGGGTAACTTGCCGCACCCGTAAGGGTCTAGGTTTTCATTGCACAGGCTATCCACACGACCAGGGGAACGTCGGGTTTCAGTAGTGGCTCTGTGAAACCCGGGGATCCCAGATATCTGTATTGTTTCTGTGATGCTGTTCATTTTCTGTGATGTTGCATTTTATTCACGCCTTGAGCGAAATACTATATATTGGTATATATATTAGTAGATGTTGTATATGTTTTGCATCCGCGCTAGTCCAGTCCCCGCTCTGTCGTTAGTTAGCTAACCTAACGGGTAATGACGGGACCCAGTGGCGAATGCGGATGGCATATACGTACGTCAGTATATTTTCGTTCTTTGTGGTGTGATCAATTGATGGGACTGCATTGATTCGGATCAATGCAAGTTAAAACAAACCTAATCTGATGTTGTTGGAACATTTTTCAAAAAGCTGTTATTGCAAGGACGTTTACTTTTGTTTTGCATCGTGGTATTCATTAGAATATCCTGCTCCTCAGTCGACGAGGCAAGGGCCGAGATCCCTTCACCGGGAGTGACCCCTTGGACAATAAGTTTGCGTCAGGGCATTAACTTCACTATAGCCGATTACTTTTGCTTTGCACCGTGGTATTCATTTGGAATATCCTGCACCCCATTCTACGGGGAAAGAGCCGAGATCCCTTCACCGGGAGTGACCTCTTTAGCAACGGTTTTCGTCACTATATTTTCAAAAAGCTATCCGTTCCTTCGACGATATCAAGTTCATTACGTTAAAGGTTTTCGCCAGAAACCATTCGTAGCCCTCCGTCATTTCATATGGGTAGTCAATAGTATTCAAGCTGTGTTTGTTGGCCTTAGTCAAGGCACAGTGTTTGGTAGCTATTGGGTATTCATATGCTGCATAGATAGATGCGTTGGTTTGGGACAGTCGTATAGCCTTGTTGGCCTTAGTCAAGGGCTTGTACAGGTGGATTCAAATTAACCTGGACAATGACGGGTAGAACTTGACATGTGACTTATGATTTGTTGGCCTTAGTCAAGGTCATAAGAGCATGGGGCAGAAATCACATCGGAAGTTTCAAAAGTACTGAAACTTGCCAGATATGCGCATACCTTCTGGAGTGTGATACCGTGAGCGGATTCCGTCACGTTGTCATGCGATGAGAGTTGGATCCCGATTCCCACTGATGAGTTAGTTTACTCCTCGGGTGACCCCGACTAATTCTTCTTTCAGGTTTGGAGGAGAATTTGAGGTACAGTGGGAGGACTCCAGATTAGATAAATTGGTAACCATTCTGATCTAGGTTAGAGTGCACGCTGAGTGTTTCTTTTCTCTCTCTCTCTTTGGCAGCGACCATTGACCCGACCCTAGACTATGACTCAGTGACCAAGTTGACCGAACCTACTTAACACTGGCTTTTGGATTGACTGAGTTGCGAACCTCATTGCCACTCCTACTTTTACCCTTTTCTCCAGGACACCCCGTATTACTACGAACGTCCACTTCCATTGGACAAAACCATCGTATGGTTAGATACGAACTCGAAGGAATTCGAGGATGGTTTCTGGTTCTGGAGAAAACGGATAGGATTATTCAGTTGTCTTTTCTTTTCACCCTCTCTCAGGTTGCGAGTACTCCTTGGTTTAGGAGTAGTACACCTATTGCGCAAATTGGATAGTCTTCTTCCAAACCTTAGGCTGGTGCCGACCGGTAGGGAATGAAGAAAACCAATTAGCATAACGATGGTGTGCAGAAGGTATTAAGTTCAGACAAAGCAAGGGATTAGTTAGAGGGCAAAGTAAATTGCAACAGATATTCACGACCAAACCAAATATTTCGTTACCACTCCCACATCACCTTTGTATTTCTCCAGGACACTCCGTATCACTACGAAGATCCACAGTTTATTTGGATACACCATCGTATGGTTATATACGAACTCGAATGGAACTTGTTCCAGTTCGGGGATGGATTCTGGTCCAGGAGAAATAGGAATAAAGTACATTCAGGTGTCTTTTATCTTCACCTTCTCTCGCGTTGCGAGTGCTCCTAGGATTAGGACAGTACACCCTTTATGCTTTTTGGATAGTCTTCTTCCAAACCATAGGCTGGTGCCGAACGGTAGGGAAGGAAGAAAACCATTTGGCCTAAAGGGGTGTACAGAAGGTAATGACTAAAGACATATGAAGGGATTTGGAGAGGTGGCAAAGAATTATACGGTTACAGTTGTGAATTTGGATAATGGATGAGGCATTACTAGGAATACCAGGATACCCCAACGAAACATTTCAATGTTTCAGTTTCACTGTGTAATGTTAAAAGAGAACTGATTTCCCGATTAGATACTTACTCCAGGGTATGTATTTACCAGGTACGATTCTCACATCTGTATAGTTTTACAGATGATGAGTGGGAGTAAGTTATTGGGAATTGGGTGATCATCCTCATTATATCGGGATTCGTTGTAATCGGTGATATTTGAGGAAATCACCTGGGCTGTTTGCTGGTTGGCAAATATTTAGTTTTGAATATCCGCTGTTATGCACCAATTTCAAATTGATATATCTGTACGTCTATTTTCATAGAGTGAGATATACCTTTATGAAATTATGTCTACGACATTTACCTATATCAGTGGATGGTTGGGTAAGGAGCATTAAACAACGGTGTAATTCTTCATAACCAAAGGTACAGTTTTCAACCTACGACACACAATGAATGAGTTATCAGACTCAAGGGACGTATACAGAGTATTGTATGTTGTCCAGGGTCCATAACGACAGAGGGGTAGGTCCTCGTACTATATTCGGTTTACTTATGACTTCTCTAGTATTTTAGACCGGTGTTTCGTGGAAACACAGGGTCCGAATTTTGAGAAGTTACAGGTATTTGAATAAAGTAGAGAACCAGGTGTAGCAAGTATCGGGATTCTTCAAAGAGATCGAAGATGTAGATACTTGTGGTATTCAGTTGATAGTAATGATAAAGAGATCTTGCTTCTCTTTCAGGTTACTCATAATTGGAAGTATTCCTAAGTTGAGTAACGCTGATCGGCCTCCTTCCATTTAGTTGACATGCGCTGGGGACAGCTGCATGATTTGAATCTGGTTCAATTAAATCAGTGCCTCTGTTTTATATTGGATATAGAACAGTTCATATCTTAACGATGTTAAGGTACGGGGAGTTGTCCGGTTTATGATTAAAACCAGACACTGGATAACTCAAGGCACGTTTCTGTAATGGCTGTTTGTGGGTTGACCCAGGCTATGACGAGGGTTGACTTTCTACCATCTGGATGAACGATAGCAATATTGTTCTAGACTCGCCACAGTTTTATTAAAAATGGTTTTTTTTCAGAAAAACAGTAGTGGGAGTATGGTAGAACTGGAAGTGATTCCAGAACCACAAACGATTACTGAAGATTTGATAAGGAACCAAAAGATTCAATCTGGATTGACATTCCATTGGCCACTCCGCAGATAAGGTGGGTAACTTCAGGCACCCGAGAGGTACTCCGGTAGCCTCAAGGACGGTGACAGGGAAGTTCTTATTTACCCACAATTACCATTGCTGTTGTTCCAGGCTGCGAGACCCGGCGGGAGGATGAGTATAGCGTCGTTCTAAACTAGTTTTGGAAGTGCACGTGTATATGACTCTGCCAGAGGGTTGTCGTAGTCAGTGGGAGCAGCGGAAGCATTGGTGGACAGGTAGCTTATGTCTATTTATAGACTAAAGCAGATGTAGCGGAGATAGATCATCTATTTCTGACGTGACAGTCATGGGTTTGACTTCATCAGAATAGGGGATGGATCTGTTGAGAAGGTAGTAGGGTGTGATGTCATGGTATTTGGATGACATACACAAAGTAGGAAAAGAAACTCCTACACTACGATCGGTTATACTTTGGTCGTCACACAGTGGTTTCTCCACAAAGGAAATGGATTTTATATCAGACATACTGGTTACTAGATCTATGGTCTTAGATCTAGATTTGGGTGGTTTCCCAATCAGGGTACTTGACAACGTTCTAAGAGTATTTAGGATGGACGACTCCTGGCACGGTAGTGTACCTGCAGGTAATGGAGTCACCCTCTCCAAAGGTGTCTTACAGACTAAAGGGGAGAGGGACGGGCATGATTGGCAGATCACTTGCTCAGGCAATTGAGTCAATCGTGAGATGTCAAGTACCACACCAGATGTTGTTCTTGCACTAGATGCAATAAGTTGACATTAATCCAATCCTGGAGAAACAGTCGGAAGCAGTTTTAGAACATAAGTGGATGTTCTAGGGAGATGATAACGACAGCCTCATTCAGGAAACAGTTATCATTCCAGGCTTCCAAGGTGACATGGACGACAAGGAGGTTGTCAGAGCTATAGTTTTCCTTCTGATGAGGGGCAGTATTTTGGATAGGTGGTCCAAGGCAATACTGAGGGTGGCATGGCGCAGGATACTGATTAAGTTCAGTTGACGATACAGTCTAAGAAGTTTGGATTTGGAGCTCATTTATGAGCTATGTCCCATCAGACATCCAGACACATTCTAAGACAGGTATTGCTCATTTCGGGAGATGGGTTTCTCCGCGAACTTGAGATTTAGAGAGACATGGAAAGAGACAACTAAGCGGATCCACTCACTGAGGCTATTCCTCGAACGCAATAGTTTCGCAAACGAGCTTTGTGAGACTGACTTGTAGAGGAGTTGGGTGTTCGGTATCACACGGGCTGTGAGTATGCGACATCGCAATAATTAGCCTTGAGTGCAAGTGGGAGATTGTTGGAGATAGTGCCCTCAGAGTCAATTATTAGGTCACAGGTACGTGATTGTAATGATTGAGGGAGGACCTATCCCGGTAGGACAGTCTTACTCGAGATGATAGTATGCTATCTGGTTTACCTTTATCATCG
>CM057340.1:226568886-226571386 GCA_030015575.1 Agapanthus africanus
ACTTACACATGCATGGCTTAATCTTTGAGACAAGCATATGACTACTGGCAGGATCAACCAGGTAGCACGTCCTCGGCGACATCACGCTTCCGGAGACCCGCCACCCCACGAAGGGGAGGAGGACTCGGCGAGCAATTAGTTATTCGTTCGAGAGCGGGACACGGCAAGGGGACCGAGGGACGCACCCCCAAAAGGCCCTCCGGATCCACCGCATCCACAAGCCCAAAAAGGTCCATGATGGCCGGTCAGGAAGAGACGGCCTGGCGAGGCCGCCGCCGACCGAGAGCAGGCGAGGTCCGACGTCGTGCGCTTCCCCTCCGCCGAACGGCGGGAGGAGGACGATCAGGAGCATAGGCCGCAGTCGGGTTCCGGAGGGATCTAGTTCACAACACAGGCAACGGGGCCGAACGCCGAGCCGGCATGAGGCTGACCGGAGAGGGCGCATGAAGGGACAGCAGCGACGGCGGTTGGCTGCGCAAGAGGCAGGGAACAAGCCGGGACATGCGGTCCAAAACCACTCACATACTGACACGGCCGCCGCCGCGCCCGAACCCGAATGCCCGTGCCCACCGTGCCAAGACAAACGTCAATGCAAAACGGTGAGCGAAGGGTCACGAGGATCGGACGAGGCGGCTCCGCCGAGCACGAAAGAAGCACGCGTTTCGAATGCTAAAAAAAGCAGGAAACGCCAACCGGCGGCCTGCGGTGGGCCCCACCGGCGGGTCCCGCGGTGGGCCCCCCGGCGGGGCCGAGCCACGTTTCCAAGGGCGGTGCACGGCGCCTTGCCCCACACCGCGCCATGGCCCCTGCCCATGAGCCATGACATGCACCGAGAGCCAAGCAAGCAGCTCCCTCCTACTATAGTTTAGGAGGGAAACCCCTAGAAATGACCCTGGGGGTCCAAAGTGTCTCTGTGGCCATACAAAATTTTTCCATGGAGCCGGGCACGTTGGGCATGGTGCAGGGCATGGCATGGTGCGTGCTGCACCGTGCGTGGTGCAACCTGCACCGTGCTTGGCGCGTGCTGCACCGTGCCCAGCAACGGGCCAATGAGCCAAGAATGAACCGGGCGCCTCCCACCTACTATTGTTTAGGAGGGAAACCCCTAGAAATGACCCCCGGGGGTCCAAAGTGTCTGTGTGGCCATACAAAATTTTTCCATGGTGCCGGGCACGGTGGGCATGGTGCAGGGCACGGCATGGTGCGTGCTGCACCGTGCCTGGTGCGACCTGCACTGTGCCTGGCGCGTGCTGCACCATGCCCAGCAACGGGCCAATGAGCCAAGAATGAACCGGGCGCCTCCCACCTATTATAGTTTAGGAGGGAACCCACTAGAAATGACCCCGGGGGTCCAAAGTGTCTCTGTGGCCATACAAAATTTCTCCATGGTGCCGGGCACGGCATGGTGCGGTGCTGCACCGTACCTGATGCGTGCTTCACCCTGCCCAGTGCGATGCTGCACCGTGCCCGGTGCAGGGCCCGGGGCCCATGAGCCAAGACATGCATCCGGCCGCCGCGCGGGCCGGAATTCCCGCCGAACAGAGCCGACAATGGGCCGCCGCGTCAGGCCCGCGCTGCGCGCGAGGCGCTAAGGCACGAAGGCGCGAATCCGCGTAAATCGCGACACGGCGCTGGCGGGCGCGCGCGCGTGTGGGGATTTTTAGGGACATTCCTCGAGATGCGAGCGCCCGCGGGGCAGTCTCACGCCGTGCCGGCGCCGTGCCACCGACGGATCGGGCCGCCGCGCGGGCCGAAATTCCCGCCGAACGGAGCCGACAATGAGCCGCCGCGTCAGGCCCGCGCCCTCGCGAGGCGCTAAGGCGCGAAGGCGCGAATCCGCGTAAATCGTGACGCGGCGCGGGCGGGCACGCGCGTGTGGGGATTTTTAGGGACAGTCCTCGAGACGCGAGTGCCCGCGGGGCAGTCTCGCGCCGTGCCGGCGCTGTGCCCCCGACGGATCGGGCCGCCGCGCGGGCCGGAATTCTCACCGAACGGAGCCGACAATGAGCCGCCGCGCCAGGCCCGCGCGCGCACGAGGCGCTAAGGGGCGAAGGCGTGAATCCGCGTAAATCGCGACGCGGCGCGTGCGGGCGCTGCGCGCGTGTTGGGATTTTTAGGGACATTCCTCGAGACACGAGCGCCCGCGGGGCAGTCTCGCGCCGTGCCGGTGCCGTGCCACCAACTGATCGGGCCGCCGTGCGGGCCGGAATTCTCGCCGAACGGAGCCGACAATGGGCCGCCGTGCGCGCGAGACGCGTGTTCGCGTAAATCGCGACGCGGCGCGCCCGTGGGTTTTTTTAGGGACATTCATCAAGTCGTGAGTGCCCCGTGGGGCAATCTTGCGCCGCGCCGGCACCGTGGCACCGATGGATCCGGCGTCGCATGCGCCGGAAGTCTCGCCGAAAGATGCCAAGAATGAGCCGCCGCGTTGAGCCTCCACGCGCACGCGCGTGGGGACTTTTTATGCAAATTCCGCAAAAAATGAGAGCCCAAGGGACCC